>JAJDFF020000245.1:0-49697 GCA_021527025.2 Geoglossum cookeanum | reverse complement strand
GGGCGGTAGGGACTTGGTTGGAAGGGCTCATATTGGCGGTGCTGATCGTCTGATACTTTCGGGGTTCGGCTGTAGGAGGGTGGATGTCAACGACACGCACAAAGGGATAAGTAAGGGATATATGTAGTGAAGAGTGGATTGGGTATGTAGTGGTGTGTATGTAATAGCTACCCACGCCAAGAATTCTAGCTAGTCGCCCGGGCTCAGATTCTGCCTCCACAGTACGTGTAAAAGCTCCGGACAGCCCCCCAACAGCGAACCGCCAGCGCCGGACTGCCCCAACGGCCCAGGCACCGCAGAAACGCGCACCGTCCACCATCTCCGGCGGCAAACACCCGCAGTCTGCGAGACGCAGGTCCCGTAAGGCTCCAGGCGCGCTCAGACGGGGGACCCACAAGCACGAAGGTGGGAAAGTAAGTTCCAGTCGATTCTGCTGCGGCGGCAAGAGAGAGAGAGAAAATGAAGTACTAAACTGAAGGCGGTTGTCGGTACCCGCACACCCCAAGGTGATTCGGACGCCCTCAAAACCAAGTGCCGCCACCTTATATTATCGCATATAGTAGCTTGGAGACTGTTTAACTATACAAAGAAAACCTGTCCGCTGATCGTAGGCAGTAGGTATCTGGCGCAGCCGCCCATCAAAGGGCTTGTCCAGCAGTCAGGCGATCGATTTGTAAGACTTGAGCCTTGCCCCGCAAACAAGTTGTGTCACTGTCAAGACCCTCAGACTCCAACATTGCCACTGCCTGTTGTATTGAGACTCGCCCTTCCACTGCAACACGCTTCGCCGATTCCAATAATGGCATACAATAGCTCATACAATCCAGATGCATTACCGGCGTAAGCTCAACCTCTCCCTGCCTTTCACGGTTATAGTGGGGCTCTTCAAACCCCATCAGCCACGCTGATCTCTCCCCGAATTCCAAATGCCCCTCCTGCGAGTTCAAGGCGAACTCGAGATAGTCGTATCTGGATTACTTTGTGCTTTGGTGCTGATACTTGCACACACATAGACACGCCGAGCCCGAGCAGGTAACTTGCTCTGCAAACCCGGGCAGCAAAGCTGACGTATTTACCTGCTGCTAAACCACCTCCCCTACAGGCTGCAGCGATACTCTCCGGCTACAACTCACGCCAGGCAGGGGGCGGCCGTCCCGGTCAAGGCCAATTCTATCAACAAGAGCCTCCGTTATACGGGAAGCCGCAGCCTGCTCCACCTCAGCAAGGCGGGTATGGCGGTAACCCTAGCAGGTATGACGATCCCAGCGGGTATAGCGGTGGTTCCGGTGGGTACGGCGGGGGCCCAGGTAGGGGACGGGGGTTTGACCGGACATACAACCAAGGCATGGTGTCTCCTCCACCTCAGGGCCAAAGAGCCGGGACGGCGCAAGGCGGGGATGCATATCTCAGGTCACTGTTTGAGGCTGTTGATAGAAATAGTACGCAGCAACTGGTTACATTCATTATGAGTATGGGATTCAACACAAGGCAGTCTCTGACCACTCAAAAATCACATATAGGAACTGGCCAGTTGACGGAAAAGGAACTCCAGTCGGCGCTGGTGAATGGGGACTATACATCTTTCGACTTGCGCACTGTCCGCATGATGATCAGGTCCATTCCATCCCAATGTCAACTAGTTTACGTTCTCTGTGCTATTGACTGACCAACGCGGTAGAATGTTCGATACGGACCGCTCTGGCACAATAGGGTTCCTTGAGTTTTGGTAAACAACTGACACGGGATACGTTCTTGAAGTTAGCATTCTGAGAGTGATATTAGTGGCCTCTGGAATTTCCTGTCTGCTTGGAGGGCGCTGTTCGACCGCTTCGATGAAGATCACAGCGGCGACATCAATTCCAACGAATACAGCAATGCTCTTCGAGGTATTTCTTTTTACCCACGATTATCTCTGCGAGCCTCTACTTTATAGTGGCTAAACTCCCTTGTTGTGAGAATCAGAATTTGGATACCGCCTTTCACCACAATTCATAAACATGTTATTTTCCAGCTACACAAAAAGAGGTGAGCGAGAGAACCTCGTTTCAATACGGTCCTGTCAGCAGCAGAACCGCCCCCCCTTACTAACGCGTTACCATGTCAATGCTCTCTCAATAGATAGCCAAGTAATTACTTTCGATTTGTTTGTGCAGAGCTGCATCAGCCTGAAGCGCATGACCGAAATATTTAAGAAATACGATGATGATAGGGACGGGTGTGTTTCCTGACTTCGTTCCCCCCCCAGTTTCTTCGCATATTGCTGCGTAACTAACCCTATGCTGGAAAATAGATACATCACCTTGAGCTTGTAGGATTTTTTTTTCTTTTATGGCTTTGTATCGAGTATGCCGATTGGTGACTGACATTCTTACGTTCCCGATTTTCTAGCGAGGAATTTTTGACGGGTAAGCAAAAGCTTCTCGGTTGTATACCTCCTTGAGCCCTGTTAATCAAATATTTTCCTAGAAATCCTACAGAATCGCCAAGTATAAGTTGTACACCAGGTGGACAAGGACGGAAGAGTAGGTCGAGTCTCTGATCACGTTCAATGGCATTAGTAGCTAAGAGCGAGAGGGGTCTTCCGGATTTCTCATTAGAGTTCGAGTCAAATACAGATCTCGTTTTGGCCGAGCGAACAGCTCGCCTGAAAGAGTTCAAGGCCGAAAATTGCGCATTCTTTTGGAAATACGGGTTAAAACATAACACGAGAATTACCACGATCTCTAAACCTTATCCATAGCATCGCCTTTGGAATCGCCCGTTGTTTCTGGCATCGTGTTATTATTTCTATCCTTCTCACCATCCCCGTGATGCTGTGGTAGCCCCGTCTTCATCTGCAGATTCTCTTTGCTCAATGTGTGCTCCCCTACCGTAGGAGAGCTATTAGTTAGCTGTCCCTAAGCCAAGACCGGTTGGGGAAATAGCCTTCATGGAGGCGTAACGGGACTCACCAACGAATATACTTGCTACCAACCCCAATGCACTCACACACATAAAAACGATCCAAATCTTCTTCAAGGAAGCCCGAAACGCCTCCCTTGCAATAGCCTGATGTACATGGGACAACGAGTTAATGGAGCCCACGTTTGCCCCGGCTGTACCCCCGGATAGCAACGCTGCTGCCCCCTGGCCTAGAGAGGCTTTCAGCATTGTGGCCTGGTTCTGCATGCCGTTCTGGAACACTACGCCGCCGATGACGACGGCGACGCTTGTTCCGATATTCCTCGTGAAGCCAAATGTAGCCGTCGCTGTTGCAATATCTTGTGGTGAGATCATTGACTGCAACGCAATAAGCGGGGACTGGAAGTTTGGTCCAGCACCGAGGCCAGCGACTATCTGATACATGATGATACGTGGCCAGCCCGGGTTAAGAGGGAGGTCGATCATGAGACCGAATCCGAGAGTCAGGACAACCATGCCGAACCAGATGGGTTCGAGGTATCGCCCCGTCTTAAGGATGTAGATCCCAACTACGCCAGAGCCGATAGAGAGCGTGAGTGCAAATGGGACAAGGAGAGCACCGGAAACGAGGGGGCCCTTGCCAAGGACGGCTTGGAAGTAAAGGGGTAGGTAGTATGCACCTACAATGAATGCCTAATTTCAAGTTAGTTAGGCTGGGTTTAGTGAGTTAGCGACTCTTTGGAGCATTCTCACCGCTGCATGGCAGAAGCAGACCACCAATGCGGCAATGTTAGACCGGTGCCTAAAGATTCGCAGAGGCATGATCGGGTATTCTGGGATCCTCCACTCTACAACGAAGAATATAGTAAGGGTTACAAGCCCAGATACAACCAGACAGATAACCTGGACAGATGACCAGGGAAACACCACACCGCCAAGCTGGAGGCCAATGAGGAACATGACAACTCCCCCAATGATAGAAATACTACCTGTACAACAAGCAATTTAGCATACGGGGCTACACTTGTGATGTTAAGTAACGTACCGAGCCAGTCAATAGCCTTCAGGCCGGCAACAAGCGGTGTCTTGGGGGTATGCAGATGCAGGAAAAAGAGAATCATAACCATGGCGAGCCCGCTTGCTGGCACTGAAAAACCATGAGCAGGAGTTTTTAGTTTAAGGGTAGGGCAGGGCGTTTCTGACGGTTGATGTAGAAACACCAGCGCCAGGAAGCCTAAGAAGATGTGAGCAAGGATAACAAGCACAGCCGGGGTGGACCCACGTTCTGTGTGAACACTCCTCCCAGGACCGGACCAACCGAACTGGCTATTGCCCACACCATCCCAACGAAGCCTGGAAGGCGTTAGCGATGGGGATTTTCTGGAAAGAAGCGCTTCACGCATACCGAAATAAGCAGCTCGGTCCCTACTCCGATCAGCAATCCTGGCCTACGTAGTATTTAAGGGAGAAGCTATACCTCATAGAAAACAAATCCGAGATACATATATTAACCAAAATAACACACCCTCCGCCACCCATGCCCTGGACCGCGCGGCCAGCAATAAGCATTTGAACGCTGGTTGAGGCACCGCAGAGCAAACTACCGAGAAAGAAAACACCTGTGGCGGTTAGAAGAATGGGTTTGCGGCCCCAGATATCACTATTCAGATGTGTCAAATACAGCTCCTCGCGCAACACAGGAGCTTGCGGGGGGAGTTACTGGGGGGAAATATATTGGACGTAGCAGAGATACAAACCTCAGTTTCCCCCATGAGGGGACAGTTGCCGCATTGCCCAATAGATATCTTTTAGCGGGCACGAGGGTCAGCGGAGCGAGATGCGGGTTGGGGTTGGGGTATAACTATACGCTGCACCAATCCATGTATACCCAGCCGACGACTGGAAGTGCTCCGAGATTACAGGCAGGGCAGTTGTTATGATAGTCTGCGTGCTCGGGCCAATTCCCGATCAGCCCGCTACTCTTGGGATGCTAAATGCAAGAAACCGCCGAGGACTACAAACCTGATCAAGTGCAGCAAGAAACACGGCCATCTGCGTATTTGAAAAAAAAAATCAGCAATTCCCCAGGTTAGCCATTGCGCTTGCCGCTGTGTATAAAACTGGGCGTTGGGCTGGGACATACACATAATGCCACCATAATAACGGTTGTCTGGATTTTCGTCCGCTTCAAGGGATCCTGCTCTACCTCTGGAGTGGACGGAGTGTCTGCTACGGCAGCAGATGATAAACCGGGGTCCTGGCGCACCTCTCTGGGTGCAATGTCGGCCGCCATGTCTTTGATCTCGCTCTCTGTATTTGGCGCTAGAGGCTGTGGCGTAGAGTGAGGAAGCAGATCGAGGAGAGGCGTACGGGCTCTGGAGGGGGCATTGGAGAGATTACCTGCTCCGGACAGAGTGAAGTGGAGGTTCTGGCTGACCAGCGGCCTAACCGCATCTGCGTGCATTGCGTCTCTCGAGATGCCGGCATTCCGACTCCGACGACGGACTCCAAACTCCAGATTCAGACCCAGACTCGGACTCGGACTCTAGAGTCCGGAGTCTGTACTGCACAGAGCAGTTGCTCTATGGAAGACCGCACTTGACTGCCCCCGTGCAACACGCCAGCACAGAGCACGGAGTATGTTGTGCTGATAGGTTGCTTTGTATGTACTGCGCAGAGTAGATCTACCTATACACAGCAGCCCCGCCGTAACCCCTCCCCACACCGGCTCATAATTACCAAGTACACACATACAGCCTCGCATCTACGTGCACACCAGAGAGTGCCCTCTGTACTTTACGTATATGTACAGGGTGTATACCGTGGACTTTGGGCATTTTTAGTGCAGCAGTCAAGTCGACGCGTAAAACCAATGCCGCCGAACCCGCGTGAAGAGGACCGCCAGCTCCAACTCGTGAGTCACTCCTCCCCCCCCCCTTCGCCGCAGACCTGCTGAAGCCTACCAGGAGCTTAAGCAGCTCCAGACAGTACGCGCTAGCTTCGAGGTCTTGAGGGGATACGTCGACAGCATTGCCGCCAGTGTCGAGGGGACGCTTGGCAACTTCACCGTAGTAAATAGTATGCCCTGCACCGCCCCAAGAGAAAGAGCAACGCCCCTTTGGAGAACCCTAACCTGCCATTCTAGGCTACGCCAAGAGACTGGAAGCCGTGGTCGGGACTGCAGAGGATAAAGGAGCAAACGAGAGCAGAAAGGGCAATGGGTCGGGGAAGGAGCGGAAAGCGGAAATAGAGGGCGACGTAAAGCCGAGCGAGAACCCTGGCAGCGTTTAAACCCTCTCTCATCATCCTGCCCACCACTGATGTACGGAGTGTATCTGTAGTGTGGAAGGACGATATACGTATTTTTGTATGTATGAATGTATGTATACATACGGAGCACACTAGTTAATATGTTTTGGTAGTTGAGTCCCTTCGTTGCACAATGGATGCATCGGCTTCCAATAACGTGTTCCATTAGGTGCTAAGAATAAGCTACACTAGTTGAACCACAACGACCACTAACCGCAGGCAGAAAGAGACTGTCATCGGCAAAGCACCAGGCAACGATATCAAATAGCGACATCTCCGCTCACAGAACCACACACTTGCTCGGCAATCCACATGGCCCTCCTTTATTCTCCTCCTCTTGCTGGTGTGATAGCTGAGTGGCAGTAGACTTATTTTCCGTACGTAACCCGGCAGCGCCATTACCAGAAGCTGTTTCGTTCCCAACCGCTTCCCTACCCCCCCTGGCTTCCCCGCCTTTAGAACCATCTAGTCACGCAAAGTTAACCTTCTTTACGGCCTCGTAGAAGGCCTTGCCGTGGCTATTGGCCAGTTCCAATTCCAATTTTGTAGGGTGTCGAGATCCGTCCGCACCCTGATTATCAGATCAGCAAATAGTGCGGGTTTTAATGATGGACATGACCTACAGCGAATGTGCCAGCACCCCAAGGCGAACCACCCCTAACTTCTTCCACATTCGCCAACATTGGGAATGTAGTCTTATAGCCAAGTGGCACGTAGATGATCCCGTGGTGAGCCAAGGTGCTTAGGGTCGCAATAACGGTCGATTCTTGGCCACCCCCAGGCGTTCCACTAGACACAAAGACACCAGCATACTTGCCCCAGAGCTTACCTTCTGCCCAAAGCTTGCCGGTAGCATCCCAAAAAGTTTTCCACTGGGCTGGCATATTACCGTAGCGAGTAGGAACACCGAACAAGAAGGCGTCATATGTGGCGAGTTCCTCCGGACTGATAATTGGATATTCGCCCTTAGGGGGGGCCCCCATCTTCTTCAAAATATCCTCAGAGAGTGTCTCCTGGACCCTATAGCACCCGTTAGTTTTTCAGGCCGTGTGGCTAGGTCTACGACCCACACATCATTATTGTAGAAGGGAAGCTTACTGGAAGCGATCCGCAGTGCCACCACTCTCCTCAATGCCCTTCTTTATTGCCTCGGCTAATTTGTCGATGTGGCCATACAGTGAATACTGATAGATGTCAGACGCGGCCTTGAGAATACTTTACTTTGAGGCAAGAGGGGGGGAGCATCAACGGGAGGCATGGGCGAAGCCTAGTTCGCACGGAAAGCAGTTGTGGCGCAAAGCAAGACTGTACAACGTATGCATGTAAGGAAGTCAAACGTACCGTGACAATTGCGATCTTCGGTGCCATTTCGAACGACTGGGTGGGCGGGTAGCTAGGCGAGTAGCTAGGCAGCGAGAAGAGTTACTGAGCGTAGTAGGTCTCTAGGGCGTGCTGTCGGTCGGCAATTGATAAGGGAGACCACAGCTGTTCGATGTTGGGTTTGGTTATGGTTGGGGAGGGGTAGACTACTCAGGACTTATATAGTGGAAAATAGGGCATCACGCCAGCGTCAAACACTGAAAGCGGAAACAAGCCAGGGCACCCCAGTAGCCGATTACAAACCAATTAGGCGCTGCTACGAAGGCAGGGTGCATGTCCTGCGCACCCGTACCACTGGTGTATGCACGGCGGCGATAAGTGACGCTGCAGGATCAAGAGCAGCGAGTGCAAGATGCTGTGGGACAGAATGTGGATTTCGAATCTATCTGTAATCGCGGCAGCAGTTCACAATTGACATGGCCGGTGGCGCCATGGCTTGTTGCGTGCGGGGTGGAGCAGAGCCAGCGAACGAACGATACCACGGGTAACGACGCAGGGCGATGTGCTTACGGCCCCACTGACTAAGAATTGGGAATGCGGGACATGCGGCTCACGCTTTCCTACACGTGACTTATACTCCCATTTATCAGCAACGACTAATAGTTACGTGTAGTCCGCCAGCACCTTCAGCCTCAGCGCACCAGCCCGCACCCGACGCCGCGCCGTCCAGCATCACAAAGTCACGCAGCGTTCCTAATGCCCTGAACGTGGCCATTTCGACACCGGGTCGGCATCTGCTGTGATGGTCAACGTTGGGGGCAATAGCTTCAAACGCTCACTGATTGCCGAGGCGATAACCATCGTTGGGGAGGAATGCCCCAACCATCTAGCGGGGGGTCCATGGCTCAGGGCTGGGATTCGCCTCGAAGGCCGTGTGTGTGTCCGGTTCTCTAGATGTATCGGTGAGAGGATAGGAGAGCCTGGTACACAATCTTCTGACCGCCGCTGATGGCGGGGTCCGCGGCCTCCATGGGATTAGATAAACCTCCGGCACTGTCACCTGCAATACTGGTCTGCTCGTCCCTAATCTCTCCTCTGCCCACACATGCTAAGAAAACCAGACCTCCTTGATCTGTAGGGTACCCTTTTTCCGTGACCGGAGTATAGTACGCAAGACTAGACCCGCGGGTTAGGTCGCGCAGCACGGTCACCAATAGCGGGTACAAACTACGATAGGAACGTAGGATCCACGCCCCATCATGGAGGTACACGGCGCTGGTAGATCCCCCACAGCGCTTGTAGCCTATATAGCACAGCCTTCACACTGCCCATCGCTTTCTAGGGACCTCAAGCTACTCCGTCATGACTTTAGTTGCTGAAACGTGGTTCTGTGTTCCCTCGAAGGACTCGCGAGCTTCTTGGACACCCGATGCCCGTATCACTGGCCTCACCGGTGTCTCACCAATGTCGGCGGAAGCCCGAGCAACGGGGTCAAAGCGGTGCTCCACGCCCGTCGGATCGATGCAGTAGTCCGCGTCAGTGAGGGACGTATGTAGGCGTCTTGCGTGATATTAATCTCCGTCCAAACCACTAAAGACACTCAATTGTTTAAATCAGGCTTCTTGTGGAGGGTGGAGGGGCTAGTCAGTTTTAATTAAAGTTGATTCAGCTGCTCTATGCTCTAGCATAAACGGCGACATGGTGATGTAGTTGAAGAGCCTGTAGTGCCAAGAGTATTCTTTCTTTCACGGGGAGTTGGAACCAACTAGAATTTCCATTACCTTCCACACAGTTCTATTTGCGGTGCGCGGCTTGGCGCACAGGCACCTTCGATTGCAAGGCTCTGGCTGAGCTAAAGTACCGACTTTTCGTTTTCGCTCCCACTTATCCAGCGGCTTTCTTCGACATCACAGAAACAATTTCCTCGCACGTTTCTGTTGTACATTCCTCTTAGGTTCGCACAGCAGCGGCTTGAGCTCCTGCTGCCGTCTTCTGGCTTCTGCTCATATCGGGTGAGTTTTGTGCTCGTTTGGCGAGAGGGCCTTTTTTCCTCACAAAGCTCCATCACCCTCGCCAGCTCAGCCTTAACTGTCTGCAGGTGTTTGCGAGTGATACTAGACACTAACCCTTCGCATTCCCTCAGAACCAGATATCATCCTGTGGTAACTTCGAAGTAACCCGCTTTTCAAGCTTCCTGCACACTCCCGCGTGTATATACTCGTCTAGTACCAGTCCTACCTCTTAACCTCAACGAGAAGCGCCATGGTAGCTGAAACCAAGTTTTACGATATTTTGGGGGTACGCAGATGATTTGACTGGTTACCTCTAGACTGGTTTGAGACTGAGGTTCATTTGCTATCTAGGTCAGCCCCGGATGTTCAGACGCGGAGCTGAAGTCTGCGTACAAGAGAGGAGCCCTCAAGCACCATCCAGGTATGGCGGATCTCACGAGCACCATTTAGTTGACAGGATTAATGTTCGTTGGATAGACAAGAATGCACATAACCCCGAGGCCGCTGAAAAGTTCAAGGACCTATCTCACGCGTACGAAGTCTTATCCGATCCTGACAAGCGCCAGCTCTACGACCAATATGGAGAAGAGGGCTTGGAACAAGGTGGCGGTGGCGGAGGCGGCGTGTCTGCAGAGGCTCTTTTCGCCCAGTTTTTCGGCGACCCGTTCGGATTCGCAGGCAATGGCGCTAGCATGCAAAGTCAAGGGAAGAGACAGGCACGAACGATTCACCACGTACACAAGGTCTCACTGGAAGATATCTATCGCGGGAAGATTTCCAAACTTGCTCTCCAGAAGTCTGTCATTTGTTCCAAGTGTGATGGCCATGGCTCGAAAGAAGGTGCCGCAATTGATTGTCCGGGTTGTCAGGGCCGGGGTATGAAATTCATCATGCGTCAGCTTGCTCCAGGGATGGTCACCAGACAAATGGCTGTTTGCCCTGATTGTCAAGGAGAGCGTAAACTCATCCGAGAGAAAGATCGGTGCAAGGCGTGCCTAGGCAAGAAGACTATCATCGAGCGGAAGGTTCTCCATGTTCACATTGATCGGGGTATCCCGAATGGTCACCGCATTGATTTCAGGGGCGAGGGAGATCAGGTGCCTGGGATGCTTCATGGTGATGTTCAGTTCGAAATTGAGCAAAAGCCGCATCCCCGTTTCCAGCGGAAGGACGACGATCTCTTTTATCAAGCGGAAATCGATCTCTTGACTGCACTTGCAGGCGGTACCTTGAGCATTGAGCACCTAGACGATCGGTGGTTAACCGTCCAGACCCTACCGGGGGAGGTCATTAGCCCTGGTTAGTATTCAACTCAATTTCAAAAATTTATGCTTTATCGCCTTACAAAGATCTATAGGTGATGTGAAGGTTATACGGGGACAAGGCATGCCGTCCTACCGCCATCACAACTTCGGAAATCTCTACGTCAAGTTTGACGTGAAATTCCCCCCAAGCAATTTCAACGATCCGAAAAAAATTAGTAAGTTGGAAAATATTCTTCCACCCCGCCGAGAGCTTCCCCCTATTGGAGATGCTATGGCCGAGGACGTTGACCTCGAGGACGTGGATGCAAGTCAGCAAGCGAGGGCCCATGGCGGTGCAACGATGGAGGATGAAGAAGAGTACGGGCACGCATCCGGCGAGAGAGTTCAGTGCGCTACGCAGTAGAGCGTGTCGGGCTTCCCAGGGGTCCAGAGCTCTGATGATAAAATGAGAAAAATGATGAGAGAGCTACGGAGAAAGGACGCGGAATTCTAGCGCTTGTTTGGTGCTTCGTTCCAGCTTGTGTGTGGCTTTGCCGTCACGCTGTTGTTACGCAAGTCATCCACTTCATCTTCCTCTGCATCAATAGGTGTGGTTTTCGAGAGGGTCTTTGGGCGTCGGTCGTCAATATGAGACATGCTTTGCTTTTATGCGCGTTGGTCCCTTACATGTGCAGCTCCTTGCCTGCATTTAGACTTGCCCTATTTCATTGCGGTTTCTCCATGGCTGTCCTATTTCCTATGGTCTCTTTCCGACCTGCCAGTTGTGGCAACGGTCATAATCTGGCGCTTCTGACCCATAGAAATCAGAACATAAAACAAAAAAAAAGGTAGAAAATCATCTGGAAACCGATTCTTGGTAGTCATGTGACCTACAGATGCGTCCCACACGTCTCCCACCAATACAAGTGGCCCGCAAAGTCAAGAGCCATGAGCCATGCGCCATGCCATGCGTTATATTTCCTTGTGCCGAGCCAAAGCAAAGCCTCTATCGCCATTGTTCCTTGGCCCTAGTCCTGCGCTTGCACGTTGCCTCTATCATTACTCGGGTGTTCGAAGGAAACCATGGCAGTCAGTCACTCCTTCCACGAGCTGTCAGCGTGGCGCAAAGAGCAGTTCGAGGGTCAAATTGGCAGACCTCCCGCAAGGAAACATAGCTATCGAGCCACCACCACGAGATGAGGGCAAACCCGCATACCCGACTGTATTGCAGCAGGCAAGGAGTAACATGACAAAGTTCGAAAATTGCGTTCTCCTAACGCGCGTTGGTAGTTTTTATGAGGTTCGTCTGCATGAATACGTTTCTGTGGCTTGTCAATTGACATCTAGCTAGCTTTATTTTGAGCATGCAGATGAATTTGGCCCATTGCTGAACTTGAAGGTGGCACAGAAAAAGACCAATGCAGGTGCTGTGGCGATGGTTCGTTTATAGTGAATCCCCCCTGAACCCAAGAGCGTTTGCTGATCCACACGCCAGGCTGGCTTCCCCTTTTACCAGCTTGATCGGTTCCTGAAGATTTTGGTTCAGGACCTCAATCGATACGTCGCAATTAGTGAAGAGTTTCCAAATGATGCATCTACCAGGGCCAAACCAGGGGGGCTGATATTCGATCGAAAGGTTACACGCATTGTCACTCCCGGCACCTTAATAGATGAGAACTTCATGGATCCTTACGAGAACAATTTCTTACTTGGGATCCATATGGAAAATAGAGCTCTTGTTCACCCAAAAGATGGAGAGAGACAGGGTCTCAGTACAAGCGAAACCACCAGATCACCCGTTGGGCTTGCTTGGTTGGATCTTTCTACAGGTGACTTCTTTACCCAGTCTACGACATTAGCGTCATTACCTTCGGTCATTGCTAGGATACGGCCGCGGGAGATAGTTCTCAACGATAATCTTCGGTTCTCCTGTTACCATGACATCGCTCTGATGCTTCAAGAAGAGAGATACTTAATCACTTACCACCCAGCCCCACCAGAAGTATCGTTAGTTTCCGCGTGGTCTCCGATGCTGGAAGTCCCTGTATCTGAAAGACTACAAGCAGACTTTACCACTGAAGAGGTCACAGCAGGTAGCGCACTCTTAGATTACGTTAAGGTCCGACTACTAGGTATGGAGATGAAACTACAGCCGCCTGTGAGGCGACTTGCTATCGAGAACATGGGAATTGACAAGAATAGTATGCGAGCTCTTGAGATCAAACTGACTCTCAGGGATGGCATCACTAAGGGTAGTCTTTTTCACGCTATCCGAAGAACAGTCACGAAGAGCGGGGCGAGGTTATTAGGCAATTGGTTAAGTAGGTTGATTCCCGTTTCGCTATGTCTATGTCCACGGTTTGATAAGAATAAGTCTTGCGCGTAACCACCTACTCTTCTGCGTCTATACTAATATGAAAACCGGAAGCTTCGCCATCAACTTCCCTCTCGACAATAAATACCCGCCTTGACCTTGTGTCCCAATTCGTGAATGGCCAGGATTTGAGAGCAAGCGTAGTCCAATTGCTTCGTCGAAGCCATGACACTCAACGCCTAATCCAAAAATTCTCTTTGGGGCGAGGCGATCCCGAGGACCTGATTGCTCTTTCTCGAACTATTCAGTCCACCCAAGGCATATCTACGATTCTGGGAGGTATTTTGAAAGGTGTTGATGCACTAACAAGCAATTGCTTGGAGCAACTGCTTCACCGACTTAGCCTCGACGGCCCAGCTGAGCTCGCCAATCGAATATCAAAGGCTATTGATGAAGAAGGCCTGATGCGGAGGCAACGTCTTGAGGAGAGCGAAGCAGCCAATGCCCTAGCGACAGTACGAGAGGTTGTGGACGCTCAGGTAGATGAGGACGAAAAGTTGGCTGTTCTCGGGAAGTGCGTATCAAAGGGGGAGCCAGGATCGAGCAGTGGTGGGGATATGGGGTTCGAGGATGTGTGGGTGATGCGAAAGAGGTATAAATCGCTGAGTGCTCCGACTAAAACATAAGACAGCGACTAAACCTGCATATAGTGCTAGCGTGGTTTTACGAAGCCTGCACAATACTTTAGGAGGCCTTGGTGCTGAGAAATTAAAACTTGCGGAAAAGCTTAGGGCACAACTAGGTTCGAAACCCTCTTAAGACGCAACTTGATAAGCAAGCTAAAGATAGGAAGGCGCAACTAGCTTAACATTGCGGTGGACTCCTAGCCTAGGACACATCTGCCATGTTAAAGGGAAAGATATCCGAACTTCTCTAGCATCTCTCAATCACGCGAGGAATGTTAGCTCGAGCAAGTCGACACGATCGTTCCATTTGCCTGAATGGACGCAATTAGGTAGTAGAATTGACCAAACGAAGCTCCAGATCAAGGCGGAAGAGGGGCGGGTGTTCCAGTCCCTGCGTGAGCAGGTATACTCCATCCACCATATCCCTCAAGAGATTTGCTTAACGATAAATAGGTGATTCTCAATGTTGTAAAGTTACGGCGTAACGCCGCGGTCTTGGACGAGCTTGACGTGGTATGTTCTTTTGCCGTAGTAGCACAGGAACGAAACTTCGTAAGACCCATATTAAACTTAGGGTACGCCAGGCTCCTTAACTCTCGCAGGTAGTTCTAGGCTAACTTAATAGGTCCTCTCACAAAATCGTTGGCGGAAGACATCCAATGGTCGAAGCGGGCCTCAAGGAACAGGGGAGAAGCTTCGTCTCCAACGACTGCTTCATCGGCGATCAGGAACGCGTTTGGCTCATCACAGGGTAGGTTGTATACAAGTCGACGATCAGCAGACCCAATGCTGACTCCGACGCAGGCCGAACATGGCTGGCAAAAGTACATTCTTGAGACAGAATGCTTTAATCACTATCCTTGCACAGGTCGGATCATACGTGCCCGCCGAGTACGCTGAAATCGGCATTGTTGATCAGATATTCAGTCGAGTATGTTATCCCATTCAATAAACTAAATACGCTTATTGGTAACCGCTACCCAAGGTGGGCTCAGCAGATGATCTATCCCGCGGCCGGTCGACTTTTATGATAGAAATGCTAGAGGCGGCAGAGATCTTGAAGCAAGCAACATCTCGATCGTTTGTGAGTACCGCCAATCCTGTCCATGGAGCGCTTCTGAGGTGCAATCGTACAGGTCATCATGGACGAGGTTGGCCGAGGCACGACACCGGAGGATGGTATTGCCGTTGGATATGCTTGTTTAGATCATCTGTACCATACGAACAAGAGCCGTTTGCTCTTCGCGACACATTTCCATGCCTTGGCAGATATGACGAATCACTTTAAACAACTTGGCTGCTACTGCACCGACGTGATAGAGGATGCCCACGGCTCGTTTTCCTACGTCCATAAATTACGTCGGGGAATTAACAAGCAATCGCATGCTCTTAAGGTAGCTCGTCTCGCGGGTAAGGGCCTCAATCACTTCAATTCCCGGTGTGCCTCATCAAGACTAACGGGTCAATATTCCAAGGACTGCCCGAGAGCGCGATCAAGATTGCGAGAGACGTCCTGGATACTTTACGGCCACCGGTAAAGGAAGACGCGAGTCAAAAACCTTCAGTATCGCTTTCCGGATAGTGTATAACCATGCCACTCTGCCTCTTGTCTCGCATTCATCATACATACTTGTACAATATTAAATACTGGGCTTATTCTCCTCCTGTGGTTAATGCTTTGGACCGGGGGTCTGCATGCTTGTAATGCGTTGTTTTGGGCTAGCAACCGTTAGACTGTTGCGAAAAGTAGACAAGAGTTATTAGGCTGTACCATCCCAACGAGAGTTTAGTGGATCGAGATAAGGAGAGGACTCCAGACCGATTGAATCAGACGGTGGCTAGATACTCATTACAATGGCCTCAAGACAAGCACCTTCAATTACCTAATGTGGCAGCCATTCAACCCCTAAGAGCGTTCCACCATAACGCCTTTGGAGAGGATACGGATGCGGGTGTGGACCCTGGATTGCGCGAAGAGTTTATCTTTGGTTTCGTGCTTGCAAGTCTGGAAAGCGTAGTCGGCGAGCGAGGGGCGGGAAGGTATCATTTTTTGTACTGTGGTTTGCCCCCCGATGTGGTGATATCATACAGCAATCTGTATATAGGGTAAGAAAAAAGGAAATGGCCAACACCGGATATGACCGCCACAACATGAACGAGAGAGTAACTGGCGAAATGTGGTGAGGGGGTAGAGGGTGTAGAGGGTAGAGTGTGGAGGAGGAGTCTGACTGACTGCTTATTGGAGAGGGGGGGGGGGGTGTTAAGGGCTGCAACGGTAAGTGGTTAAGTGGTGGTAGTAGGGAGGGGAGAAGAGGGAGAGAGAGGATAGGAGCCCGAGGCGCCCCCCCCTCCCCCTTCCTTCCTTCCCCCTTGGATTAGATGATGCTTTTCGCACTGTGGTTGGATTTGAAATAATAATAGGGGAAGCTGAGCAAATTGTACAAGGGAGCGATAGGAGGAGGAGGAGCTTGATGCGAGATATGTATATATATATAAAACTCTAGTAAGATTCACATATGCATAATGCTCTAGCTACAGGGTGTTGGAAAAAAAAAATGAAAAAAAAAAAAAATGGAAAGACAGACAGACAATCCACTAACACTACTTACTACTACTATTACTACAGCTTCGGTCTAGGGAATAATAGAGAATTAGTGCGCTCCAGCGTTTCCTCAGCCTCCCGCTCAATGCGCTTAACCAGCTCGTCGCAGGTGGGGATGTCGTGGATGAGGCCGACGACCTGGCCTGCAGTCCAAACCTGAAAGAGATGTCAATTATCTGCTGCATTCCCTTGGGGACGGGATTGTTTGCTATGCCACCTGGAAAGGGGAGGGAGGGGACATACACCATGATCCACATCGCCCGTGGTAAAAACCATCCTTCCCCTCTTCCCACTTACTAGCGGCGCTATCTCCTCAAACTTTCCCTCCACGCTCTCCTTCTCGATCCTGACTGCCTCCTTTGCAATCTTATTAGCAAACAGCCTCGTCGTATTTTCCCACCTCCTCAGAACTAGCTCCGTATCCGTCTCCTTCGCATCCACAATCGCCTGCTTAACATTCTGGTGAATCGGTGCTTCAATCGTGCACATAAACCGTGTTCCCATATTAATCCCCTCAGCACCAAGACTTAGCGCCGCAGCAAGCCCCTGGCCGTCCGCGAAGCCTCCGGACGCGATAAAGGGAGTACCGTTTAGGGATTGGCGAGCGCGACTTAGGAGAATGAAATTCGTAATGTCTGATTCACCGACGTGGCCGGCGCATTCGAAGCCGTCGATGGAGAGGAAGTGAACACCGAGTTTGATGGCAGAGAGGGCATGGCGGATCGTAGTGCACTTGTGGAGTATGATACAATTTGCGGATTTGAGAACTTTTATTACAGGGCCGGGGTTGTTGCCGGCGGTCTCGACGATTGTTATGCCTTCTTCGACTATGATGCGGGCGTAGGCTGCGTAGTCAGGGGGGACGAGGGAGGGGAGGAGCGTGAGGTTTACGCCAAACTAGGGGAGGTAGTTAGCTCCGTAAACACGGTGAGGGGGGGGGTGGGGGGTTGGGGTGAACGCACTGGGTTTTTGGTCATGGCCTTGCATTTTCGAATCTCCATTCGGAGGTCCTCTACATTGAATCGAGGAGATCAGCGGACGTGGTATTGATCCCGGAAAGAGAAATATGCGTGTTTCTCGGGGACAAAATACCAGGAGTAGGTTGCGTCAAAGCCGTTAGCTATTGAAATAAAACCTTGGTCAGACCCGCGATTCTGGCCGAAGCAGTGTTAGAACAACCTACTATCCCCAACCCTCCGGCATTGCTCACAGCGCTTGCCAGTCCCGCATATCCCACCCATTGCATCCCGCCCTGCACAACGGGGACTACGCAAGCAAAAACAAAGCCTAATCAGCCCTCAAAGAAGCGCGCGCCATGAAGGAAGGACAGGATCAGTGTATACACACTCTTAATGCCCAACCTCCTCGTTAACTCGGTGTCGAACGGCATGCTTCACCCGTGCTTTCTCTTGCAGCTGGAGGGAGATGGGGCAGGTGCGGCGACGGAAAGGCCTGCAAATTGCGCAGACGCAGTGACTTGCACAGTGGTGGAGGAAGCGGCGTATTATGAAGACATTGACGGACACATGGGACTGTGGTTGTAGCCGAGGCATGGCGGAGGTCTTTCCTTTTTGTGTACGGGGCGCAGAGTACATGTACTCTGTACATGCTCTGTGTGTACTGGACACACATACAATATATAATGTCTATGCACAAATGCTACATCTTCTGTATGTACAATGTACAACATACATCGACCTATGTAGCTTGATCAGGAGCAGGCACAACCCAACTCCCAAGTCACCGTTCCTCACCGTTGGTCTAACGCTAATCTCATAAACCCCCAACCCCCTGGACATGGAAAACACAATAGCGCCCATTTAGGCTTAAACAGTAGTTGGGGGTATGCTAAAATAAAATAGGAATAAAAAAAAAGATTGGGAATAGAATTTTGCTGGCGCGTACCCCAAAACAACGGATCCAGAGGACAGGATATCAACAAAACGAAGGTGCCGTGTGCCTGCTCTGTACATCCATCCATCCATACATACATGATACATTACTATATTGACGTCGTCCTCCCTACAGTCCTCCCTGCAGTCCTCACCCGAGGCTGCTTCAAACTGATTACTGACTCCAGCTCCCTAAGCATGTTGGTATTCGCATCAGACTTTTCTCTCGCACTCGCGACTCTCAACCGTTCTTCCTTCATTCTGGCAATCCTCTCCTCCCGTGAGAGTTTGCTTCTCTGTTTCGGGACTGCAATGGCCTCGAAAATCTCCTCGTTATCCGAGGGACTCATCTCCAGGCTAGAACGAGAGTTGCTATCCCCGGTAAGTGCCCTCAACGCGTCCTGAGGGCTGCCCTCCACTGCCGTCGCACCACCGATCGAGGAGGTTGATAGCCTCCAGCTACTGGAAGACTGAGATACTCGCCTCTCATTCCTATCGATATTTATGGTCAACGCAGCCTTTCCGACCTCCCATTCCTGCATCAAAGCTTTGAGATCGCCCCCGATAGACTCGTACTGCGTGATCAAGTTTGCGCCGAGTTCCGTAACATCCATGGATTCGTCTAAGCTTCTATCGCACTCCTCTCGCAATATGTGCATCTTGGCCTGGAGTCCCCTAATCCCCTGTGAGAGAGAGTTCAGTTTCCGAAGTTGGGCCCTCCACCGCTCTTGGCCAGAATTCAGGGGCAGTTTCGGCGTTTGGGGAATTGGAAATTCTAGAAACTAGTGAGAATCTACGGCACTTGGTCTAATAAAACAGAGAACTCACGTTCGTCTTCAACCAGATATTTCTTCAGCGTCTCTTCAGCATCTTTCATCACAGCCTCATTTCTCTCAATCTCGTCTACCGCCGTCCTCCACCTTGTAAAGTCAGGTTTACCACCATCAGCATCCAGTGCCAGCAGACAGCACAGGAAAACCCTTCTAGTAGTATGTAGTCGATAAAGCAAAATCTTCAGCGATTTCAAAGATTCCGCTCCGTCGAACTCAGTCTCAGGATAGCCCCTATTAGCTTCTTCTAGATCAGTAGTGCTAATATCGTAAATGTCATTGTATTTATCCAGGTCAACATCTTCTGCCAAGGGGTGAAGCAAGACGTAAGAATGTGAATGCGATGATATGGCCGTCGCAAGGCACGAGTACAGTGTCTGACGAAGCCTTAAACAACGTCGGTTCTGGCTGCGTTCTTCAAGTCGGGTTATCGGCG
Source organism: Geoglossum cookeanum (assembly GCA_021527025.2). Taxonomy (NCBI): domain Eukaryota; kingdom Fungi; phylum Ascomycota; class Geoglossomycetes; order Geoglossales; family Geoglossaceae; genus Geoglossum; species Geoglossum cookeanum. The sequence goes on along the minus strand of JAJDFF020000245.1, from coordinate 30,151 downwards.
GAAGGGGTGTGCTGCTGCTGAGATATGAGTACCTAGGAAAATACTAGTACAGAAGATGGGAACTTGCATCCGATAGCCTCGAGACACGATCTCAACTTCCTGGATCAGCGTGATGGCAGCCGATGCAACGACATCAAATGCCTGAGAACTCTCAACAAAAGCCGCCGCCGCGTCTATAGACTGACGCCTTAGATATTGCAGCCACTGTCGCCTCGCGTACGTGTACATCACCATTGCTGCAACGATAAAGAATAGTACGACGGCAGTAACTCTACCCCTGCTCGGCTTGGACTGTTCACCACCGCGCGCCCAATGTATCATCCAGGCAAAGACAAATGCACCTACACCGGTAGCAACAAGAACCGTTAAATTGAACGGTGCATTTTGCGCTCCCTCTAGGGGCTCGAGGCTTGTGGCGCCCTCATGCTGCGGGCCGCGTCTCGGCTCGTAGTGCGAGACGTTGATATGCTCATTAAGAAGTTGAGAGGCAACTATGGTGTACCGGAACTGCTCTAAGAAGCGTGCATTTTCCGCTCGCCCAAGCCTCGAGTTAACGGCGCGCTAGAGAGCGTAAGTAATGAGTACTAGCATATGCACACCGTATCCTGAGTAAACGAACCGAAAGAGCATCATGTAGCTTAGCTACCGCGGTTTTTGGGGACGCCCTTAATCTCCGGGGCCTGGCCCACTTGTCCCGGAATCTTGCTTGAATCGTAGGCGGACCACGAGGTGCGAAGGACTGGATTTCGGGTGATGATGGCTCCTCTATCTCTCCTTGGCTGGGGGCCCATTCAGCGTCGCCAGCACCTTCCCCTACATCAGGTCTTAGAGTCAGCGTTCCAAAGCCCACGGCCATCATCCCACGGCGCACACACCTTCCAAGTATTCCGCCAAAGGCGAACCCTTAAAGACAACAGGTTCCATAGGCCAGCGGGGTGCTATAATGCGAGCTCCATAGCGAGTGAGTGAGTGTAGGGTCCGGGTGCACGAGATAATTCGAAATGCGCCGAGCAGGATCGGAACAAGGTGCTGAACTTATACGCCGGGCTCCTCGGAATATCGGGCAACGGTATCTGATGGCCCGTCGCAACGAATATCCAGAAACGGCGACTGCAGGTTTCACTGCGAGCTTCACGGCGAGTTTTGCTACGAGTTTTACTGGTCGTTGTTGGTGGAATCGCTTACGCCGCTTAAACAGCGTATAATAACGTTAGTTAACATTAACCCCAAACGCTCTTGGAACGAGACCATGAAAATGGTGGATCACCCAAGCTCGCCCAGCTAAAGCGGCGTCACCTGGGTGAGTGCAACCACACACCTCGCGATAACCCGATAACCACAGAACTCGCGGGGCGGCCCAAAAGAAAGTATACCACTCTCTCCCACCATAAGAAGTTTTCTAAACCGGCAATATTCATGCATGCATGCATGCATACACTGTGTGCCCTGTTTCCTTTCCCCCTCCCTCACTCCCCTGTCCTGTACTTCCTGCGCTCAAGGCACGGCGTTGTTTTCTACAATAGATAGATACAAACGCACAGCTGTAACTTAATTTATTACCCTATGTGCAGTCTGGTTGTGTTGCTATTAGACGGCTTTATTCCTAATATGGTGCTAGGTTCGGTCGACTGCCCTAAATCGAACTTTCCCTCCCTCCATCCCGGCTTTTACACGAAGGTCCCCCTTTCCCTGATCCCTCAGCCACTCTCGCACGCCCTTGTCCGTGACCATCGTAGTACCTGACAGCTCCTCCGCCTCGCATGTTTTCATCTGTGCAACTGTATACCAGCAGTCTCCGAGCATAGAAAACCGCACAGATAAGAGGAAAACCCCACCGACTGCGAAAACGAGCACGAGGTAGGAAGTCGTGATAGTACCAACGATTATAATTCCGCGGTAGGCTCGGGGACCCGGAACAGAGACAAAGGAGGTAGTATTAACGCTGCTCGAGAGATCAAACTGTTCTCGCCTGCTATAGTACTCTGTGGTCGTCAGTGAGGTGAAGTGAGCTTGTAATGCCAATGCTGGAGAACCGGTATCTTTGAGAATATCCTGAAACACAGCGATCCGTTCTTGATGGACGTACGATTCTGCTGAGTTAGAGGAGGTGCACACGGTACACATGTGTGCGGACTGGTTTCCCCGTATACGCCACCAGCTGACGTCTGCAGGATTAACGCCAACAAAGGGGAGCGATATGCTAACGGTATTCCCCAAGTTAGATGCCCAAGATTCGTTGAAGCGAAGAGCCATCAGTCCTCTGTCCTCTACAGAAACGGGTGGCTTGTTAGCACCCAATTGCTTGCGAATAGCATCAGTAATGTACGTTCGACTCGAAGTGTTCCAGCCCACAACGGGCTCAGTACGGTTCGACACCCCGTAAGCATTGACGGTCACATCGCTAGAGGTGAAGCTGGTATAGCAGATGCTCAGGCTGATGCCGACCTCAGGTAATTCGCTTCGCAGTTCCAGCCATTCATCGTGTTCAGCGCTTGTAGTGTTAAAGCCACTATTGAAGACTGTCGTCCAATTTTCACCAGTACCGGAAGAATTCAGTACCAGATATGCCTGTCCCTGATACATGGAATTAGGGCCAGATATCATTTTGGTAGGCGGGTCTGCTTCGAGTCCACCGGCAGAATCTGGTAGCACACAAATCGACAACAACCATTCACTTTGGTTCTGGCTAAATGGTCTTCTGTCAAAAGGAATTGAACAGTTTATGGGAATGCCGTAAGGGCCCCCATTTCCACCGTACTGATCGGACGAATTTGTGTAGTTTACCACACGCGGTGATAGTCTCGTAGAGGAAATCGACCCCCAGATGTAGGCGGGGGTTTCGGTAGTGTTCGGCATATCCAGGTGAAGAGCGGCAGCGGGTCGGATGCAAACCACTCTTGTATCTACTAGCGTCGCACTACCAGAGTAATTGCGCAGCAGCTCTCGAGACGAGGATGTTGCGATCGGGAGTAGGGCGCGGAGGGACCGTCCTGTATCTCCCAAACCGTCGGCGTGGTAAGATGGCTCTGAGAACTCTGCGAAGGTGGGGTAAAACGGTACTTTGGTGTCCCAGTACGTGCTGAGGCTAAACAAGTTAATGGGGAAGCTCTCTATGCCATCGACGTCGGTTGAGTATCTCATATCGGATGAGATTGGGTCTCCTGGAATCAGGAGAGGGGCTATATCGAGAAGCAAAACGGTAGACGCAAACCGAAAGAGTATTGCCATGACGTACAGAACCAGCAGAACAAGTAGAAGTGCAAATTTCCGAGGCGTGCGATTCAGCCCCTTGCGTACTGGATTCAGCAGACTTTGTGGCCCAGCGTTGGACCCCCGGAGAGCAGAGAGGGCCGCCAAATGTGAGAGGTTCACTTCTCGGTCCTCAAGAGCTAATGCAGCTAGCATAGATGTACAGATAGCAATCTGGATAATGACAGCAGTATCTGCTACGGACGTCAATATCGTGATAGCCTTGAAGATCCAATTTTTGAGAATGATAAGCCGCCAGACGGTATTATTCCCATGGCCGAACCAGATAAAACAAAGAAGGCCAAGTGAACCGAAGATGGCTGCGGTGCTCACTGTAAATAGAACTATATTCCAGGAGCCAAGAGCTGTGATTGTTCCCCTAGTACTGGGAACTGTCTGGAGAGGCGGGGTTGAATGGTCGCGGTTCTGCGACTCAAAGTCCTCGCGGTTCTGCGACTCAAAGTCCTCGCGGTTCTGTGACTCAAAGTCCTCGCGGTTCTGCGACTCAAAGTCCTCAGCCGGCAACTGGGGGCGAGGACCATGGTGACCGGCATCGTTTCTCTGAACCTGCGCTTCCTTATCGACCATAGTAGCGCGTATTACAGAGATTACTGTAACAAGCGGCAAGAGAAATCGTATGTAAAACTAATTGTACTAGCCATAGGCCTCTTAAGGACAGCAGAGACGAAATAAATCGAGGCGCAAACTGTTGGAAGCAGATGGACAAGAGGCTAAATTGAACTCGGGGTCGAACCCTCCATTGAGGCTGCACAGACAGCCTACATATAGTGACGGATCGGGACCGCCAAGTCCTTTGGACTTCATTTGAGATGGAACTCTAAATCCCATGTCTCAGCGCCACCACAATGGACCAATGGCATAAAAACAACAAGTAAAAGAACGCACAACAATAGGATAGTGCATAAAGCAATCGACTGGTTAGAACTAGACAGCCGGCCCACAAGGGTACCGAAAACAAAACTCCTAGAGTTATCGGTGAGCTGTAGTTTCCTGATAACGGTGAAGGAGAGAAGGAAACCGGAGGTTGATAAAACAAGGCTGACTAGTCTCGGCAGGGCCGACCTAAGACAGATTGGCGATTGGTGGAGATGAAGCTGTCTTCCGCGCTAAGCAAGACAGTTTCCTTCATTTGAAAAACTCAAAGTCAAAATGAAAAGAAAGAAGATGATCGGAAATAGGTTGGAAGCGCTGTGGAGACTATATGGTGCTGGTGGGTAGTACGCGTGTGCGCTATTGTCTTTGTTACAGAGAGAAGAACGAAGGACGGGCAGCAGCGAGGTAGAGCGAGGTACGCTGCTGCTTGTAAAAATGCGCTCCGACCTCACCCTAATCCGGCAGGTGAGCAACGCCGCCCTGTGCTTCTGCCTCAGCTGGCTTCAAACGGAGCTCACCCATGCTTACCCAAAACTTCGTGCGAGCACAGGGCGGCGTTGCCCACCCGCCAGATTAGGGTGAGGTCGGGGGGGGCATTTTCATAACCTTGGCAGTTTATCGACGAGCCAGCAACACATACTCAGCGCGGAAGAGCATACGTCTCCGTAGCCATTCCCGGCAGAGCTCCCATTCAGCCTCATTACCTCTCCACCAGCCCGCAACAACCACAGAACCTTCTCGGCGTGTATATAATAATAATGTACGTTGCCCAGACCCCGATCTGACACTTGACCAAGACTAACACCTTTAAGCAACAACGAGATGGTCGATGAGCGCGAGTTGGCGATTCACCCCGTGGTACAGGAGAGTGTCCAACACAATGCAAAGGTAGATAGATCTTCTGTTTCGAGCCTCCCCCCCCTTCGAATTGTAATGCGTTGTTCCCTAGCTAACCGGTCCGTGCAGGTCATCTCCGACCTTCGAAATTTAACCGCCTCTCTCTTTGGAGTCGCCGCTGGGGTTCTCGGCCTCGAATCATACTCTGGCTTTCTCTTCTATCTCGTCGGCACCTTGCTTGTCTCCGCCCTCATGTTTTTCTCCCTCGCTGGCGGGAGGCCGGCAAGATATTTTCAGAGTCCAGCATTGGATTTATGGTGGAGTGACGTGTTTGGGGGTTTGAGCAGCTATGTACTTACGTGGACACTGTTTTTTGGCTTAGTAAGGACATGAGGGCTATGGCCCTGTTGGAAGTGGAATTGGTGGTCTTCAGCCGGGTGTACAAGTGAGAATCTGGTGAGCGCTGATCCATATGCTAGAATATCCCCCCCCCCGGTATCGATCCGGGAGCGTCGACTCAGCAATGTCGCGATACCACTACCCAAATCACCCTCTAATGTCATAATTGTATTCATGCGTCTATTGTACACATAGATTTAGCATCATTAGGGTTCAAGCCACATCTATGAATCCCCGTTTCTTCATCCCCTTGTCATTGTTATCCTCCCATCTCTCATCCACATAGACGCTCATCCCAGCATCTTTCACTGCAGCACCAATAAATCTCAGAGCTGCAATGTTAAAACCCATTTCATCCTTTTGGGTCTTCAACGTCCTTCTTAAATTCCCCTTGATACCTTCCAACATCGGCCTTATGGCTTTGCTACCAACGATTTGTCGATGGTGAGTCTTGAGCATGAAGAACAGGACACGGCATGTCAGCGGAATGTTCCGCCGCTTAGATGCCCATATGTCAAGGAAGGTGAAAAGTGCAATTACTTGGTCAAATGGAAGTACGAGGAGAGCGTCTTGAAGGGCCGCAGCTTTGATCTTTTGGACGACATTGAGTACGTGTGTTTCTGCAGTTATATTACCGAGCGCAAGGAAGACCGGGTTCCGAGCTGGCTGAGCAATGTTAGGTTGCAAAGCTCTAGCCTAGATACGGTCAGCGCACAAAGATCCCAGAATTTACGATATTCCGCAAAATATCCCGTACCTTACTCCACTCATCCATAAGCGCCAAGTCCGCCATTCCCATCTCTAGCGCCTCTATAATCCTCTCTCCTGCCATCAGCGTCTCGATTGTCTGCTTTCCGGCGGCTGCGGCTTCACTCTTGTCTTCACCATCCCCGCCCTCGTCCATTTGGTCCAACGAGGTTATAAGAGTGCTCTCATATATCTCTTCTAGCTCCTTCTCCTTCTCTTCCTCTAGAAAAATTTGCTCGTCTGTCTGCTCCCAGACACGAATGCTCTTGTCGTGGCTTGCACTTACAAAGAAATTCCCGGTCCGACTCACAGTTAGAGCCCAGATTTCTCCATGGTGCCCTTCTAGCTTTTGGATTTGTTCAAATTTGTCACCATCCCAATATTTTATCATACGATCCTTGCTAGCGCTAAAGAAGTGGTGTCCATTACCATCCTGATTGTGGGGTACAAAAGCGACTTGCATGATACTGTCCTGGTGCGCAAAGAACGCTTTATGGCAGTCGCCAAAGTCGAGGCCCCAGAGTCGCACATTCTTATCAGCAGAGCAAGTGACCATGAGCTTACTGTCTGAGGAAATATCCATGCTCAGTACAGGGAGCTTGTGGCCATAAAGGTTGAGGAATAGCTTTAACGAATCGGCGAAAAACACCTTAACAGTATTATCGAGGAGAGACACAGCGAAGAGGCGAGAATCAGGGGAGAAGCGGATGCTAAGGATGTCGTCCGTGACTTTGAGTGTTCGACTATGCACAAGCCGGAGACGGGGCGAAGTCCGTTTAGTTCCTAGGACCTCTTCTTGAACAACCTCAAAGTCCCAGAATTTTGCAGACTTATCAGCGCTTCCAGTCGCAACACTCTTTCCATCTGGATGCACTTGGAGGGACCAAACAGCTCCCTCATGAGCCTGGACTGTTTCGATCATAGCTGATGATGCCACGTCGAAAAGCTCCAGTACCCCGCTCTTGGTGCCTACAACAACCTAATGGCGAATCAGCAATGAAACTAGGAGTCGTCTTAATAGTCGCTTACGATTTTGTCACCAGGTAGAAACGAACAGCAGAGTGCATATCCGCAGTCAAAAGTTCTTATACAATTCTGGGTCCGAACATTCCAAATCTTTAAGCTCCCACTAGAGGCGGATGCTAGCATCCTATCGTCTGAGCTTAGCGCCAGCGATCGAACATCCATTCGGTGGCCCGGCATATCGACGGAAAATGAACGGGAATAATCCGGCGGTTCCTCGTCTTTTTTTTGCTTGCCCTTGGCCTTTGTAGGAATATCGTATACTTCCAGCTGGTTATTTGTAGTTGATGCAAGGAGTCGTACTTTTTTCTCAGCTTTTCCAGCCGCCCAATCTACCGATCGCACTTTACCCCCTGTCCTCACAAACATGTATGGTACGAAGACCTCATTTATATCCACAACTGAGTTTTCGTCCGGTCTTTCTTCACCAGTCATACTAGTATCAGCTCCACCTTTCTCCGCCGATGCAATTGCCTTTTCTCGCCGTCTTTTTCTCTTCCGCGCTATACTCTTCTGGACCTCCTCTTCGGGCCGCACCCGCCATATCTCGACAACCTTTTCTGAACCGTGGACAGCAATATAGTCCGAGTTAGAGTGAAACTTGATGCCTAAAGGTTTGTCCTTTCCCTGTCGGTGCACAATTCCTCTATCACAGAGGAACCCTCCTTCGGCCATTTCAGTAATTGCACTCACTGCCCGATACAGACCAGCCAAGTCAATGGACCAAACCCTCAATTCCCCATCGTTACCGCCCGTGATACACCCGCTTCCATCGGGCGAAATCCCCATGGCCCAGCACTCGCCATTCGTCTGCGCAACATGAGTCTCGATACAGTGCTGAGATGCTAGATCCCATAGTTTTATCAGTGCATCCTTCCCAGTGGTTAGGAGAAATCCCTCCCGACTACTATAGCTGGAATGCCCCTTTCCGATTTCGTAAGGCTCGCCCGTCACTTCAACCCCCGTAGTCCCTTCAATACCAGGTGTAGGTAAAAAATGAAGAGCCGTGATTTGGTCCTTGTGTCCCCTTAACCTAAACAAGCCAACTTCTCCTACCAGATCCCACACTATTACATCGGTATCCTTTGACCCACTAGCAAGCCGGACGCCGGGTTCGTCGAAAGCGAGCGTTGTGATAGCAGATCTATGACCATTAAAGCTGACAATAACGGCTGAGATCTTTGAATCCCATAATCTAATGCTTCCATCCTCATAACTTAGACAGATATAGTTAGTATATATGTAATACAATTTCCCAATGCAAAACTCACCCCACTGCAACAATGTCCTTGTCTGCTTGGCTCTGGGCAATTGTCGTCACTTCAGCCTTACAGTCCCTATCTTGCCATCTACCTAAGAGCTCGCCTTTCTTCAGGTCCCAGCAAAGTACCTCTTCGTTGGCGGCGACAATGGCGTTGCCAGCTCCAGTATTTCGAGAACCCTTTCCATCATTACTATCCCGAGTCCAAACGATGTTGGAAGAGGCGGACGTTATGAGGCCAAAAGATTTGGAATGTTCATACTTCCTATATTTCTTAGCCGAACCGTCATAGGGGTAGTTGAGTAAGGCTTGCTTACAAGTACGACTTCACCATCTTTCAAAGGAGGGTTGTGGTAAGAATGGATTATTTTTTTTGAGCAGGTGTTGAGGCTCTGCTGATAAGCGTATATCGCAGCACTGGTAATCTGGTAATCCCCGACATCCGTAACCCCACACCAATCTAACCATCTGGAGTTCATAAATACTACAGAAAACGGTAGCATCTCCTTAGCTAACGTAACTTTCAATTAGTTTGGGCAGCAGCAGTGGCCGGTCTCGCCATGCTTCTCCTGGATTATCAAAATGTGCTCATTCAGTCCCTACTCACGGAGCGATTCTCCGGGTAGATTAACCCCACCATGCTCTTCTGTGGGCTAGACTAATCCCAAGGTTATAGCGCTCCGCCTGTGTCGATCGACCAGGTAATTTCCGACTTTGATGGGGTCACTTTCCACCTCTCCACACCTGAGTCAAAGTCCCGCATCCTAATATCAATATCTGTGAAATGTTTCAACGAACTTGTGCGGTACGGCGCACAGCAAGTACTAGAAAGGGAATACGGCCCTCTTATTGTTGCGCCCGAGAGCGGTTACGATTTCTCGGTGGTGGTCGATCTTGATAATTTACCTGAGGAGAAGGGTCAGTTCAAATGCTTCGATGTCTGCTTGTCATTCAGATGTACGATGGGGAAGATATCGAGTACTAAGGGGGCGGCCCGCAGAAACACGAGACGATTTAATACGCCGTGTCTCACTCTTGAAACGAAACGCCATGGCTGCGCCCTTTGAACGCGCTTTCGATGAGTTTGCCAAATTGCAGGAAGAGGCATCCAAGTTTACGTCGGAATCGGCACCAGAAGGCGTGAGCGAGGGGGGGGAAGTGATGGCCATTCATTATCGAGAGGAGGAAGCAATCTATATCAAAGCGAGCCATGATCGCGTTACGGTCATTTTCAGCACTGTTTTCCGGGAAGAAACGGATCGGATATTTGGTAAAGTTTTCTTACAGGTATATACTTCACACGCTATGGGTACGCGATTGGTGTTAGGACTTGGTGTATTGAGGTTTCTATTCGCCTAGGAGTTCGTCGATGCACGGAGGAGAGCTATACAGAACGCTCCTCAGGTCCTGTTTAGGAATGACCCTCCACTCGAAATACAGAATGTCCCAGGGTTGAAGGACTCCGGCTCTGGCGAGATTGGCTACGTTACCTTTGGTTAGTATTGCTTGTTTCCGAACTCCACCTCGTTGCTAACCTAGACAAGTTCTTTTCCCACGACATCTAGCACCACAGCGACGAGAGGAGGTTGTGTCCCATATCCAGACGTTTCGTGATTACTTTCATTACCACATCAAAGCCTCAAAAGTAGGTCGCTAGAGAGTGAAGCCTTTTTAAATAAAGGTAAAACGTTTCAACGAAACTAAGCTCGTGAATTTTCATAGGCGTACATACATTCTAGGATGCGACGCCGTACCGCTGATTTTCTCCAAGGTACGTCCTTAGATTCACCCTGTCCTCCTAGAGGTGGTATAACTGTAGCCATAGTACTCCGACGAGCAAGGCCAGATAATGAAGAGAAGGAACGGAAAACAGCCAGTGGACGAACTTTCAGAGTGCAGGGCTAAGGGTCGGTGTGGTTACCCAAGAAACGCACGCATAATACGCAAGAAAGTGCAGGTCGAGATTGCTTGTATATAAAATAAAGGCATACTCAACGTTTAATTTAACGTAGACTGAAATATTCGAATTGGTGTTGGTGGTTTCGCTTGCAACCTTCACCGACACAGTGTGCAACACCATGCGGTGGCCTCCGTGGTCCTCGAAGCCACCGGAGGGTGACCAAGCAAGACCGAAGCGCCCGACGTCGTGGGAGGATCCCATAAATGTGACGGACTGGAAACGATACACGGAGCTTCAAAACCTCATACCAACTGTTCTTCTCACCACGACAACCCTCGTCCTCATTCATGTATATCGCAATTACCTACGACGCATTCCTAAAGTTAGTGAAATACAGCCTGGCTTTTTCAGAAAGAGAAGCCTGTTCGGTAGGGTGACAAGTGTGGGAGATGGAGATAATTTTCATCTGTTTCACACGCCGGGTGGGAGGATTGCAGGATGGGGATGGTTTCCAGGGAGAAGAGTGCCAGAGAAGAGGGAAGACTTAAAATCTAGGACGGTACGCTTCCCAATTGCTGTCCTTCCACCTATGATGTAGACCAGGCTAACAAGGAGGCTTTGTCAGATACATGTCCGACTCGCTGGTATCGACGCGCCGGAACTCGCTCATTTCGGCCGTCCAGCACAACCGTTCTCGAATGACGCTCTCACTTGGCTAAGGGAATACATTCATCGCCGTCGAGTGCGGGCTTACATCTATCGACGCGATCAGTACGATCGTGTAGTCGCGACAGTATATGTACGGCGTGGATTGATTAGGCGGGATGTGGGACTACAGATGCTGAAGCAAGGGCTAGCGACTGTGTATGAGGCAAAGTCCGGAGCGGAGTTTGGAGCTGTGGAAGACAAATATAGGCAGGCTGAGTGGTGGGCAAGGAAGAAGAGAAAGGGAATATGGGCAGGGAAGAGTGGAGATTTCGAGAGTCCGCGAGCATATAAGACGAGGATGAATGCGTCAGACCAAGGGAAATGACGCGCTCATGAAAGACCCCAGCCTTTAGAGTAAGTCTGTAACGCTAGCTTTGGGTTCATAGCATGCCTGCAGCTGTTAAATAGGTATGGTGTACTTGGACGGAGCACTTGTAGTTGCGTCTTAACGTGACTGCTAGGGTCTCTGCGGCTCTGCAAAATGTAAAATGTTCCGAACCCAAGTGCAGACTTCAGCCTCAAAACCCCGAACCCCGAGCTCTTCTCCTATGCCGCCTCCGGCTCTTCGAAGGCAATATGCACACAGGCGCTCTATATTGTTTACCTATCAGCTACTTCTCAATTGTGCTGGCGTCAAACCACAGAGATCATTTGCGTCTCGGCCCAAGAACACCGCGAGGAGGGACGGGTCAGGGAGAAAAGATGTGGACCATAAGCCGGTGGTAAAATATTTCGCAGAGACGGGGACAGGAGACAACCGGAAGCGTCAGAGAATCGACACCGAGAGGGTTGATGCGGAAGAGAAAGAGGAAGCAGATAAGTTGAAGGCGAGAATTGGGCAGCTGGAGGAGGAATTGCGCCGCATGCGAGAAAAACCTCTAATTTCGCAGCTGTCTGAAGAAGACCGTGACAGAGTCGAAAGAGTCATTGGGGAGAGGCTAGCAAACGCTGCTCAACAGGAATCGCCAGCTGATATTGACCGGATGGCAGCTGGACCGATTTTAGAAGCTCCCGCTAAGAAGGATACGCTATCTATTTGTATCGGCTCTGGTCCCCTCCCCCGGGAAGGCCGGTTATACTTGGATAAGCTCAACGGGTTTCTGATGGAGGCCGTATCTAAACCAGCAGATCCCAAGGTTCGGAGGGAACTATGGCGGTGGTATTCCCGTTGCAAGCAAAACCTACCCCCGTTCCTCCACCTAATTCCCCGGGAGGCGTGGGATGTTCTCTACGACACACAGAATCGGCTCTCGGCATCAAACCCCGACCGCTTGGCCCATATTAAGGTAATACTGGAAGACATGGCGGCAACTGGGTGTGAACTGCAGGGAGATCAGAGAATTGCGTATATAGAGGCACTATTTCTCGAAGGGGACAAAGAAAGAGCTATCTCAGAGTGGGAGGGAGAAGTCAAAAAAATTGGCGTGCTAGATGAGTTCTCGGAACAGTTTTGGGGATTGGGTGTAAGAATGTTTGCCTCAGCTGGTGATCCACAACGAGCCCAAAACACTGCGCATATCCTTCTCAACAGCCGGCGTGGTACGGACGCGAGAATTTGGCTCCCTGTCATCACATCCTGGAACAAGACTGGTGAAGAAAATGGGTTCCGCGCGGCTTGGGATCTATACGTGCGTTTAAAAGACCGTCTAGGATCTGGAATGAGCATGGGGGATTACGACAACGTGAGCATGAGCTTCCTGACGGCTGGGAAAAAGGATCTTGCTCTAGCCGTTTTCAGAGATATGATGCTTGCGGGCAGTTCCTCGGAAGGCGAAGATTCCACCTCATTCTATGGAAGATCTCTTAACTTGGTGGCAAACCTTCAATCAACGTCTCCCGATCCTTCGGAGCTCAACAGCGTCTCTTTACAAGCGCTAACGGTTCTGCCTCGGCGTTTTCAAAATAAGTTCTTTTACGGCAGCTGGATGAAAAAGTTGCTAGGCATGGGTGAAGTAGACTCAGCAGTCATGGTTGTGGAATTAATGTACGAGAGAGGTGTGGATCCGGATGCTAGACACCTCAATGGCATCGTTGGCGCATGGATACGAACCGGAAAGGTGGAATCGAGAAAGAAGGCCGAAGAAATGGCTTGGAGTATGATCGAGGAGAGGTTGGATATGGTCCGTAAGCGGCATAGACTAGATCCTAAAACACCCACCATTCATTCCAGTGGAGCTGCCGATTGCGTGGAATTGCCCAGATTTATGCGGCGTCGTGTGCCGCCTGCAACCATCGAGACCTTCTCAATTCTTGTCCAGTACTATCTTCGACGGGGCAAATTCGGGGAAGTAGAGAAGCTCAGCAGGCACCTCCAGCTGGCCGAAATCAAACCAAACTCGTTTTACATGAACCATCTACTTTACTCACTACTGAGGGGCCATGGCCAGCGAGAGGCGTGGGAGATGTACACCAACATGACACACGAGGGTGGTGTCCAGCCTGACGTCAGTACATTTGCCTGTTTATGGGACTGTATGAAGATACATGTAGACAGGCTGAGAAACCAGAACAAGGAAGGCTTCCCTGAGCCCCGGCGACTATTCCTCGAGATGGCGACCCGGTTCCCAAAATGGAGAGCTCGGGACCTGGAAGAGGTATCCAAGGAATTGTACAATCAGATCATACGCTGCTTCAGTCTAGCAGAAGACCAAGTCGGTACTCTTGTCGCCCTCCATGCACTTAAAGGTATGTTTGGTATATATCCAGACCAAAGCACAGTCCGGATTATCGTCCTCCAGATCGCGCGATTAGGGGGCCCAGACCCGCGGTCCAAACGCCTTAACCTTTCAAACAGCAACACAAAGACAAACGTTGCGAAAGTCTTGAGTGTTCTCGAAAAGCTTGCTCAAAGGAGAAACGTGATGTTGGAGCAGGGGGTTATTCAAGAAGATGAAAACAATGCGGTAGGGGAAGAGGAGAAAACGCTTTGGCTTGTCTCGGAGCTCTTAAGGGTTGTAATTGCTCGTGGGGAGGAAGCTGGGAATGTTACAGAGGAGCTTCAAAATGTGGCAACGGAAATGGGCGTTGAAGGCGGGAAAAGTATTACGGGTTATCTCAACTCCATTGTATAGTATTCCCCCAGGTGCGGGAGGTGCACCCCCGTGTAACGGAATTAAAGGGCTGTGTTTTTTTCCGCATATCTTCAGCGGCAGTATTATGTAGCATAGATAATGTATATATGTATATATGTACTTAGCGGTCGAAATAAGTCTCTGCCCAGCAACGCGCAAAGCGAATGTATGGTTGCTAGGCACTTACTCTTGATCCCAAGCACAGCTACCTCCCCTAAGTCTCCGGACACTTTGCCACTTTAGCGAGTGTAAGGTGTCCGGAGACTTCTGGGAGGTGGCTGTACATATACATACAACCTAGGCCAGGAAAATAATGAATCCCCGCAAAACACCCATCCGTATTTATTTTTAATCGTGATCCTCTTCCGTAACGCCCGGACAGCCTTCCATACTCTCATCTAAATATCGGTATTTACACCAGAAACAGTAATGGTACGTTTCCCTCAGATAACCCACCACTCTACTCAGTCTCTCTGCGGGCTCCAGGGCGTTGAATTCGTCCAGTTCTGGGTCTTCTTGTTCAACGTCTTCTTCTAGGGGGTTGTCGGTGCCCAGGGCTCGTTTGTCGTCTTTGTCTTCGTCTGGGTCGTTGTAGGTTGGTAGGCGGGAGAGGCTTTGGTGGAGATCGTAGCGCATCCGGCGATCTCGGTCTTTTTGCTCTCGGTGGAGGACTAGGCCACGCCAGAGGATGTTGATCTGGCTTGTTGGACGGACTTTTCGTGTTGGTTTCGGGATGGGCGGTGGGATGTTGGCTTGTTGTGGATTGTCTTCATCCTCCCCATCTGCCTCGGTGTCCAATTTCTCGGCGACTTTCTGTGCCCCGTGTACTAAGCCCTCTAATCTCCGCTCCTCCCTTTCCTTCCTAACTCGCTCCCGATAATCGCCCTCTTCCGCCTTCACTCTCTTCTCTTCCTGCTCCACCTGCTCCCTAAACTTCCGCTTTTTCTCGCTATCCAACCCTATCCCACCCCTATCCTCCTTGACCACAATGCCCAGTGGTTCTGTCCTGCCACCCCCAGTTGTGCTCCTGCCCAGTGCGCTTCCTTCCTTGAACCCCATCATCTTCATCATCTGATAGCCTTTATTACTCGCATCGAGCGATTTAGAAAGTGCAGCCTCACGAGCAGCCTTTTCCTCAGCGCGCAATTCGGCTTTTGATTTGGTGCGTCCTTTTATCTCGGCCTGCTTGTAGAGTTAGTCTGTAGATCCTAAGTAAACATTGAGTGCAAATGCAAAGGAGCCACCAACCTCGCGCTGCTTTCGAATGCGTCGTTGAGTGTAGGTTTCCTTCTCTCGCTTTTCCACTGGGTCAGCAATTACCATATTCATGTAATCGTCGCTGTCGTCACCCATGTCTGTGATTTTCGCTGTTGAGAGCGTTGGTTCCACCATCATTGCTCTGCGGGCTGTGGACGAGCTATATACCAATGACGTTGTCGCAGGCTAGCCGAAGGTTCAGATAAGACTTAAGAGCGTGATAAATTTACAGTCCCGTGACGCAGTGGTTAGCGTGTCGTTCTTATATGAATCTACCTAACTAGATTGGTATGAGCCTTGTTAGGCATCGTGTGATGCGAACGTCGCGGGTTCGAATCCCGCCGGGACTACATTTTGCCCCTTAGCACATATTATATCGCGCATATATTACCATATATTTTTTATACACCCCCTCCAACTCCGGCGGGTAGGCGACGTCGCTTTTTTGCTCACATGAGTGCTGCATAGGCAATCCTCACGTCCTAGCAAACCGCTCTTGAGGTCAACGCGTTCGCGTCCCACCCAACTCTTTGATACTAGTCGTCGTACCTATGCCGATCAATGGGGAGGCTCTGGATGGCATCGCACGCAACAAGCAGGATTACCAGCCTACCGACCATCAGGTACATCTGGATACCATATTCTTCTACTGGAGTTCGTGCTGAGTGCATATTTAGGCCTGCTTCATTTTCTCGCGAGGGTCAACCTCTCGCGATGCCCACCAACGGCCCCGTAAGAAACGGCGATTACCAAAGGATACGCCAAATAGTAATATAGCCTCGGCCAAGCCCCATCAGGTTTTCTCTCCTCTTCTCAATGGCTCCGAGAGGCCAGATTGTGTGGCGCTACGCCTGGATACCTATCGGAAGCTTTGGTCGGAACAGGAGGACCGTACCAATGTGACCACGAACCCCCGATATTTACCTAGCCTACAGAAACTAATATCAGTAGGAAATCCTCCGAGAGGCCAATGCGAGGACACTAAGTAGCGTCGTGGCCTTTATCAAAACTGTATCCCTAGCAGAGTCAGTGTTACCGGATATGTTGCAACGGATGAGACACTGACTGTGGGTGAGGGAAGGTACAATGGGAAGATACCTACCGGCCTTATCCTCGCTGGACCGGGAATCGCCTCTCACGGACTTCTCTTCAAGCAGCTCGTATCCTGCATTCAAAATGAGGAAATAGGCCCAGTGGTTGTCCTTACTTCAGGGGAAAGTTCAAATTTAAAGACGATCCTCAAAAAGCTCATTAGAAATGCAACGTCCCAGGCCGGCGGTGTGGATGAGGACGACCAAGAGCATGAAGCTTTTGGGAAGGTAAGCGAATCGACAGATCAAAGACGACGGGCCTGTGACTGACAGCCTTCGAGGGGCCCAAACCCTTGAATTATGATCTCCAAATACTCTGTGATTATGTGAATATCCACGGAACCCATAAAGTTACAATAGCTTTCCAAGATAGTGAGGCCTTTGATGGCGCACTGCTAGGCGATCTCATCACAATTTTCAGGTATGGCATCCGAGCAGAACCCAGGATGCACGGATGCTAACTTAGCATAGCTCTTGGCTTGACCGAATTCCATTCGTAGTGCTTTTCGGTGTGGCTACTTCTATTGAGATATTTCATGAAAAGTTACCTAGATCCGCAGTTCGATGTCTTCAAGGAGAGAAATTTGATGTGGAACGAGTTGAAGAAACTCTGGCAAAGGTTTTTGACGACGCTCTACTCGGGCAACAGACTACTCTCCGGCTTGGACCCACACTCTGCAAGCAGCTGTTGGAACGACAGAAAGACCATGTACAGAGCGTACAAGCTTTTGTTAGCGCGCTAAAGGTAAATGCCCTTATTATCCGTTGTTATCACCTACACTAAACCCGGTCAGTATGCGTATATGTCTCACTTCTACGCAAACCCACTTAGTGTTTTACTTGCTGGCGACACATCCCACGAGCTTTTGCAAAGCGAACACCTAGAAGCAATTAGAAACCTTCCATCGTTTCGAAGGTAAGTAGGTGATATATATGCTCCCGTACTATCCCAAGTATTAATGCACATTAGCTTCGCGGAGAAATTGCTCGATGACGGCCAGCCGGAAATAGTTCGCTCATTGCTGGAAGATGACAGCTTATCTTCCATGCTAACGAGCCACCTCAGTTACTGCCGCAGTGTTACCAATCGCTCGCTTTATGCGATTGGAGTCTTAGAAGTATCCCGAGGTTGCCTGCAAGGCAGATCAGGCATCCCCCGCTCCGAGTTATACGTTAAGGCTGCTTCCGGGGAATTAAATGGCTCTGTCATCGTCCGCGACCTCCTTTTGTCTATCAGGAAAATGCCATCCGATTCTCTTTCTAGGCTGCTGGGGAAATTAGTCAAACACACAAGGGATTGTGAAGCCCTTCGCGGACTCTCAGTAGTGAATGACAATCTACAGACTCTTGTCAAGTCTGGCCATACGCAGGGGCAGCAACTTCGCTCCGAGCATGACATCCGACATGAGACACTCCGCACTACAGTTATTGCACAGAAGGTCGAAATCAGTGTGCAAAAATCGGCTCTCTCCAAGCAAGACTCTGCATACTCCAAATTCGTCAACCAGGTTCATGACATTTTAGAAAATTACTTCTCTACACACCTTATAAATCCTCAGGATATTTTTCTACACGAAGTTTTCTTCTACGACCTAAAATCACCTCACCGTGACGTTTTTACACCGAAACCACGGTTTGCCATTGAAAGGGCTCTTTCAGCCCCTCACGATTACCTAGGGTGCAGCTGCTGCGGTGCAGATGGCGAAGCGCTGGAGTCTACACAGCCACCCACTGCAATTTTATATCAATTATACCAGGAGTCTGGTGCCCTGGTCAATGTGTTTGATCTTTGGACGGCCTTCTACGCAATTGTGGGTGGGGAGGATGGCGAGGATTGCGATGAATCAAATGCCATGTGAGTGTATTCACGAATTACATCTTGCCCCTGCTCTAGGCCATTGTGCGACACCACAGACACTCTACTAACAGAAATAATCCACATCAAGGGCTTTGTTCTACCGAGCCATAGCAGAGCTGAAATACTTGGGGATGATTAAACACAGCAAAAAGAAGACAGACCACGTCGCAAAGCTGGTCTGGAAGGGGCTTTGATACATGCAATAGATTTCGGTCTTTTTCGGGGTGCTTAGAAGGATATATATTTTCTATCTCACCTAAAGCCAGCGAGTTAATTGCTCTGGATCTATAGGTCAGAGTCGACTACGAAACTATTTGTAGCCCCGAGAGGGTGAAGTCGCGATGAGAAATCGCGGCAATAGAAAATCAATTTGCTAGTCCCCGCTAAACTTATCGATATCCACAACTCATCCGACGACATCCGCATCACCCACTACGCCACGCATCATTGCCACTTCGCAGCTACTCGCACCACACATCCCATACCCATTGGCAGTTTCATAGTACGGAGTGTACATACAGTCCTTAGTTTAGATAATCGCAATGGCACTGGCACCTAAGTTCGCCGGCCACAGGCTCGCGTCTGCCGGCGCAGCGTCCACGGAAGCAGTGCACACCGTTGAGCTCTGTACGTTGGCCTGTCATCTCCGATATACAATCAATGCCACTGCCCCCATTGATTTTACTATAATTGCCAACTAATACGCTTAGATCTCGACTATGTCTGTCCCGTAAGCTGCCTATACACCCAGCATTCCAAGTGAGATAACCAAGGCTCGCACATATACTGACCGGCGTCGCGACCTCAGTACTCCAAAAAACTCTTCGAAACAGTCTACACCGAAGTCTTCCCCCTCGCGGAAAAAAAGTACCCTGGGAAAGTTCAGTTTATATTCCGTCAGCAGATCCAGCCCTGGCATCCGAGTTCTACCCTCGGTACGCACGCCAAACCATCCCTTTGCCCACCATGCACTAGACACAACCCCCCAAGGCCCTTCCACAAAGCTGGGGAAATAACCCTCTAACCCATCACAACAGTCCACGAAGCCGGTCTTGCAGTTCTTAAACTTGCCCCTCGCGCTTTCTACCCCTTCAGCGCCGACCTCTTCGCCAGGCAGACCGAATATTTTGACGTCAACGTTGTTCACGAACCCCGTAACGGGACCTACGAGAGACTATCCAAGATCGCGAGCGGCGTTGGTGTTAACGAGAGGGCGTTTTTGAACCTTTTACGGGTGGATGACAAGCCGAACAGTGAGGGAGCTATGAACGTGAGATTACCTGGGAATGATTGGAAATTTTGAGGTTGGTGTACTGATGCCGTGCTTCCTCAGATTGGCAATGGAGTTACGGACGATCTGAAGCTATTAGTAAAAGTGTGTATACAGACCCCCCTTCCACATCTTTCTCCCCGAGGCATAGACGAAATTCCCAACCGCGTAACTCGTCTCCACGTATATATGTACAGTTCAACTAACCCCCAAACTAGGCGGCAAGGCTGGTCGGTGTCCACGTCAGCCCCACTGTGATTTACAATGGCATCGTAGAGAACTCCATATCTAGCGGGTGGACCAAAGACCAGTGGGATGAATGGCTGCAAAAGAACATTGTGTGAAGAAAAAAATCCCTCAAACGGTTAATTAAGGTGGCCAACCAGTATTTTTAACAAATAGTTATTTATTTACCTACATAATAATATCATTATTGTTATTATTTATCCTCCCTCTTGGTGTTTTCCATCTCCTACGGGATGGGAAATGCGAGTGAAGTTCCAGCTCTCAAGAAGGTAAGTAAGTAGCTAAAAAAAAAAAAAAAAAAGGCTCCTTGCACGAACCAGAATAGGCCCTCACCTCTAAACAAGAACCTTAGACCAGCCAGCTCAGCAAAAGGAAAGAAAAAAAACCAACCCCCCCCCCTTGGGAAGAAGCCATTGTATTGTATTTTGTAATGCGCAGCCCGGGGGCGAACGGTGCGATTACGGGGAGACTTTTTGTCCAGCCAACGACTCGGTAATTAACAAGGTTTATTCTGCAAAATAAGCCGTAATCAACATAACATAGCAACATGTTCCCCCGTCACTCATCAGCTCAGCCCCTAGGTTGGTGGAAGGGGTGGGGGGCGGCGGTGGGGATGGAGGGGGAGAGCGGGGGAGAGAGGGTGGATAAAGGTATAAGAGCTTTTTGAAACTATGTTTCTATATCCTATTGAATCTATATCATGAGTTAGATGGCACATCGTCGGTGCGTTGACCTGGCCACCTCGGCGGTGCGGGATGGAAAATCTCTATACCCGCCATTTCACCATCAACTCTGGGTGACTTAGCCACCCATCCATCAAACATCTTTCCAACAATTGTAGTAAAAGCATCGCATATCCATAAAATTGAATGCTTCCGTAAAAACATAACCACCGATGGTCCCAGAGCCCCCAAAGTACTATGCAACGCAAATGGGAGATTAGGGGGAATGCATGGAACGCAAGATGCACCAAAAATAATCGAAAAATGCTCACACTGAGCTACAGAGCGGGACCTTAGCCGTGACGACATAATTCGCCTTTACCTACATTGTAGACAAACCAAACTGTAGCAAACGGCTTGAGAAAATATGCAACGTTCTCAACCTGTGTTGGGCAGGTTTAGGATGTACCAGAAGATGTGCCAGAATTGAACGTATAAACGGAATTTGAAGCCTCGAAGTTTTACTGGCGCTATACCCTGACCGGTCAACAGGAAGAAGAGTCGTTTGTTGGGTAAGCCGAAGGGTTGGCAAGCATGCTAGGGGTGAAACGGAAGTTGTCGCTGGAGCTATTATGCTGACGGACATCCGTACCGCCAAATCCCATTCTTGTATGGCCGTGAGAAGGGCCCGTCGGGCCGCCGTGATTAACTTGCCGACGAGGTGCGCCAGCGGCCAGTGAAGCCCGCACGGGAGTTGTAGGGGGTCGAAGAAGGGGGGCTACATCGCGACGTCGGGGCTGTTGCCGTCCATTGCCCAGGTGGTCGATTTCCGCGTTTTCGTTCAGGCTTGAATATAGAGAACGAGCAGCAGAAGGGGCAGTGCGAGTACTAAATGCGTTTGAGCGGGAACGGGTAAAGCCGACTCGGGGGTGAGTTGCACTGATATCCTCAGGGACATCGCTGGGGCCGATACTGTGAGAGCGAGATATAGCACCTTCATAGCGGTTCGTCGTTGTGTTGTGTGAGCTGTCCCGCTCTCTTCGAGATGGCCGGATACGGATAGTGCGGTCCGGCGCATGTGTAGAACGCGGTGAGTCGTTGGGCTCGGGCGGCGTCGTATGCTCTAGACCGGGTCGATGAGCAGCTCGTCGAAATTGATGGGAGGGAGAATGGCCATGGACTATCTCCGATTCTAACTTCCGTCGACAAGTCGGACAAGTACAGTGCTCCTTGAGCCAGGTTTTGATGCATATATATCCAAAGACGTGCCCGCAGGGGAGTCTCACTGGATTTTCACTTGTTCCATTTATCGGTTCCATCTCCCCAAAAGGATCCATGCAGATGCTACATGTGCGGTCTTCCTCTGGTAGTGAATCGATAGGCACGTCCTGTAGACCGCTTATTGCTTTGACGGTAGCACGCTCGAACGCTCTAGCAGGGCGTCTTGATGTGAAATTGTCCCGTAGGATCTGTTCCCGGGCGCCATGTATATGGGCTACGTGGGATACAAAATGTGGATCAGTGTTTCTTGTCCGAGTTTGGTCTCCTGGGTTTGTTTCTCTGGGTATTCCAGGCGGAGACCTCTCTCGACCCCTATGACGTGGTTCCGTCCAGAGTGGGCGATTTGACTGCCGCTGAAGTACAGAGCGTGGGAGCCTCTCTAAGAACGCTTCGAAATCTTGTAGCGGCCGTCCCGGATCCGCAAGTTCATCGCTCGACAGGGCCTCGTAAACCCGCTGAAACTCACCGGTCCTGAAATAAACGTCGATTGCGGCGGCAATCTCGGAATCGGTGTGTGAGCCTGACCCAGGAATGACCGTATCTCGAAACTGAGAAATATTGGCGTTCACATCGTTTCGCTCTCCCAAATTTGCGAGTACCGAAGCGTATGAGGTTGATGGGTGAGTATGCTGATAAGCTCTAAAGCGTGTCATGCCCGGGTCTGGGTTAGGGGCAATGCCGGGTGAAATACCCGGGCCCGCTGGAGAAATAGAGTGTTCATGGAAGGAACGATTTGCTGAGAACTCAAGATCAGGTATGCCCGAGTAGTTCTGGAAGGATTCTAGTTGGGGGGCTGGCGGTTGATACTGGTTGTTCGCTCCAATAGGCGGCATGGCCCAATTCGGTGGTGGTGCCTGTGGATATTCCATCTGGTTTGGTTCTGTTGGAGGGGGGACATTCGCCCGTGTGGAGAAAGACGGATTTGGATACGCGGCGGAACCTGGAGCCGCCGGTGTTCGGTAAGGCCGTGGCCCATGGAAGTTGTCAGTTTGGTGTGGGCCTCGGTTGAATATTGAATGGTTCGTGATTATTGCCTCCAGGTCCAGGAATCGTGGGCCGGGATGATTCTGAAAGAAGAGGGGGGTCGGGGGATTCATAGGAGCATTGCTCTGAACAACACTCTGGCCAAATCCTGCTTCGTAATGCATCGAAACCCCACCCGGGAAATTTGGAGCCCTGTACAAGTGCTGAGTTGACGATGGATCTACGTTCATGCGGTCGAAGTTGTGGCGTTGGGCAGCATTGCGATTCTGGTATCCTAGAGCCTGCCGATGGTCCTGAGCTCTCTGTGCAAATGGTGGATGAATACCACGCTGAGTGGCGACGGGAGACTCCATCTCATAATCCATGGGTTCCATTTTCCTGCTTGCACTGAAAGGAATAAACGCTCGGCGAACCTCTCGGTTCTTGATTCACAAAGGGGATCTGATATGGGGTAAGGGTAAGCCTCACCGCACACTGGGGGTCCTATAGGACGAATAGACCTACCCAGGTCATGTGCGCAACGGCGGCTGGGTCGGTTCGGATGGCTAGGGCTTGTTCGGCTTGGATGGAGATGGTGAAAGGAGGCGATGTTGCGGGGCGGTGGAGGATTCCGGCGAAGGCGATGATGGAGGAAGAGGAGATGAGGTTGTGCGGTTGTGTGGTTGAGGCTATATGGAGTAGGTTGCAAGGCTGTAGAGCATTGTCCGTGTTGGTTGGGTGGGGCTGCAGCGCGGGGCCCAGCGGCTGAAAGATGTAGGGAGTTCTGTTCCACTCTAACCGAACACAACACCAGCTCCACGCTTCGGGCTTCGGGCTTCGGGCTTCAGTTGGGGCATTCGCTGCATGTTCCAACGGGGAGAAAGGGAGCGAGGGAGGAAAGTATGGGGAGTATGGGAAATGAGGGTGGACGTGAGGGAGAGGGCAGGGAGGGAGGACGCTGGCACTGATGAAACCACCTGCCGACCGCGATGGCCCTGGGACCACTGTCATCGAGGCGGCGCCATCGAGCAAAGCCGGTTTTAACGTCGGCCTCCTACTGCGTGTGCTTCCTACAGGACGGCCGTGTGAACCACTACAATCACGGCGACAGCTACTGCGTTGCCCTAGGACATCTTTTCTCTCGGCCTACTCGTTTGACACAACGCCTGATGTCGTAAGGGGTAGTAACAAATGCTGATTTGCGATTAGCAGCTCGGTCAACCAGGTCTCTGAAACGACACGTGCAGCGCTACATGTATCGGGGAGCTCTCTCTTCATAGGGGTTGGACTTGTTTTAGGAATATGAACCTCCTTCAGTGTTCTCGAGCAGTGACTTGAGGATTATACATTAGGCATTCATCGGACCTCCATGGAGACATGCATATGGTGCACGCTTGTTACTAATATGCATAAGATGAAATACCATACTTGAACTCCCTAGGTATTAGATTGCTTATCATCAGAGTCGATTTATTGGAGTCTTCCCAGTGCCTTGCCTATCTAAGCATGTATTTACAAGGCCTGTACTATGTCCTCGGGGACTCACTCGAATGTTGCTCCCTCCCTGCTATAGCGACACAGTAATGGTGGCTTCACGAATTCTCGTCGATCTCAGCCCACTTTGCCTTGATCTTTTCCCTCTGGATTTTCGCCGCTTCCCGGTTCTTCTTTGTCCTCTCTAGACGCTCAGCCCTCAGGCAAAGATTAACGTCTCTTTTTGCCCCATTACACATTCCAACCGCTTTGTAGAGAAAGCCACGGGCGTGACATTCGTCGAGGATGGCCATTAGTTCTTCGCATCCTGCTAGAGTCAGATTTGAGATCGCTTCGAAGGGCTAGGGTCCTAACTTTTGTTGTCTTTAGTGTGAAGATGCGGATGCATCTCGCCTTTGATGAATTTTGCCCGAGTTTGTTCGAGATATGGAGTCCTTCCAGGAATGTTGGTTAGTCTGTCTAGCGCTGCTTTTAGTAGTGAGAAGAGCAGTACTGGGCGGCACCCCTCACCCGAGTCATAGAAAGTGACCCAGAATCCTGTCCCATCACAGAGCACATTAATATGGCCTCACAACTCTCAGCTAAAAGACAGCAGGGTAATCTTGATTCCCGAGCATCCCCAGCATGTTTCGGCTATCCCTAATTGCTATCTCCTAGAACTCCAAGCGCAATATTCCAACTTTAAGAGCAATCTCCAGCAAATCGCACAGAAGATAGGCGATGTCGAACAGGAAACGGAAGAGCACAAGTACACCCTGCCCATCCACCGGAACCCAAAGCCGGCCTTTCCGTTTCTCTATTCATAGGGTTTAGCTTTAGTAAGTCACTAGCTCACTGCTGCTCTGCGTTGTTTAGACTCGTGCTCGAAACGCTAGAACCATTGCCGAAGGATCGGAAATGCTTTCGGATGATCAATGGTGTCCTGGTAGAGCGGACAGTGGCGGATGTTGTCCCGGCATTGAAAACAAATTCCGAAGGGCTGAAGAAGGTCTTGGATGATTTACTGAAACAGTACAAGACCAAGCAGGAGGAAATGGAGAAATGGAAGGTTCGTGACTTCCACATTCACCGTGAATGCCTACCCAGTTCAAAGGATGGTAGATGATCCGTCCATGGGTCCTGTTGATCTAGCATTAACCAACCGCTAACCGATTTGGGTGATTTAGAAAAAGAACAACATCCAGGTGGTCCAGCAGTGATAATTTCATGATCCTACCATGCACTTGTGGCATAAATAAACTCGGCTTACTACAACTATACTTCCAACTCTATATAGCAGCAAGTTCGGCTGGCTGGGATAAGTGGTTAAGCAATTTTGACATTTTGGTGTCTGGCACGGGACCACCTATGCTTGAGATTTTGGATATCAGGCGACCTCAGTTTATCAACGGGAGAGCTCTAGCCACAGATGGGATTCCACGCCTTCAACTAGAACTTCGCCCTGCATGTCTTTGTACCCAGTCCTGGCGAGGATTGCTGCGCCACATATCTTGTATAATCGGTCATGAGACCTAAGGTTGTACATCAATGGGCAGCATTATGCTCGATCCTAGAAGGCGCAGCTAAACTAAACAATCAACTTGCATTTCCTATGTGTTGTTCGTTCCAGGATCATATCTACTTTGCTATCTAGTGCCTATTCATTGGTGAATTAAGGGAGATAGTGGCCGTGCTTGCCTCACCTGTAGTCATCGCTGCAATGGGCCCTTTGATGGTGTCGTGAGACACCATGCTCGACGGGAATTCGAGAGGACTGGAAGTACAGTGCTAGGAGCCAGCTTAAGGCGAGAGAAGGAAGTCCCGGACTTACAAGGCTGATGTAGGGATGGGGGTGCAAGCGCGATGAGTTGGCAGCTTGCCCGCATAGCTGCAAGCCCAGCGCCGCCGATGACAGCATGTTTGATCGACGAGGCAATGTGATGTATCACACTCCCGTCGTAGTGGGCATCCTGCTCATAGGGTGTATGGGAGCGTACCACCGTCGCCAACGTCAGGTACCGAAGCAATTCGCGAAGCCCCGTGAATGGCTCCCTGGGACGTCGTTGCAACCTGACGCCTTGTGGGAGCTGAGGGTATGATGGCTGCCCGACTGCTATTGCTCGCTTTATTTTTACTTTTGCAGGGAGAGCTTGCTGGCACATCTGGCGTTCCTGCACGTCCGACTAACTGGGGATGGCTACGCATCTTCCGGGCTGGCCGTTGGCAGTCAGGACCAGCTCCAGGGATCCTGCTGTCACCATCGCCAATTGCGATCGCGAGCTGGAAATCCCAGTTCGTGCTGCAAAAACGTTGACCGATTAAGTTCTCCGCGGTGTGTCCATGTACTTCGTCGTTTTGGGGCCATGCCACGGCACCAATGCAATGCAGTACAGCTCACCCCGCCTCTTTGAGGCGGATTGCTTGCCCGGTTCGTAGTCCCCAGAGATAGCTCCGGATGCGTGTGTGCTGGTGCGGCCGGCCTGCACCGCAGTGATCGAACTGGCCTGCTTGGGGTAAGCACCTCTGCTCTGTAGACTCGACCTGGAGATGTCTTGCCAGTATCTGTGCTGCCGAGTGAAGTGGGCGGTCGCAGAGATGGCAGGCTGCGGCCGTCTCCGCCGCCAATGGCAGGCGGTGGATATTCTACAGGTGAAGCCACGACGATTAACGCTCCAACCACACGAGCGAAAGCCTCCATTGCCTGGTGAAACTTCCGCGAGCTTCTTGATTTGGCCGAGTCGCGACCCGTCTCCGCTGCGCTGCCAACCACCGCCAGCCACTGCCAACCACCGGTCAGTGCCACCGCAAGAGCCTGTGTGCCTGTGGGCGTGCCTGTGTGGAGCGAGACGACGACAACAAGCCTCCTTGTGCAACGTGAAAATCTCCGTGTGCAAGTGCTGCTCGTAACTACACGCCTTTGCCGCTCGGGGTCAGGCTGCTGCTCGTGTCAAGTCGCCTCCCCCGATCCTCGCCATTGCTTGTTTTTGCCCCGGTGTTGATGCAGACACTTGCTGTTGTTTCTCCGCCTTGTTTTTGCTGATTTGAAGAGCGCTTGCTTTTGCGATTCTCCATTGTTAGCCCTCTCCTGCGTCGCGCTGCCTCCAACTGCCTCCCATCCCCCGCGTTTGCTGCATCGCCAGCCAGATCGGCGTTGAATTGGGACGCGCAATTCCCCCCGCTGCTGCTGGGACAAGTCATAGATAGTGAGGCAGCAGAGTCCACACGTCGGGGAGAAGACTCGGTGCAGGCTCCGGTGCGTGCGAAACCCTCCCTCTTAACTACCTGGAGCCACACCCTGATTATTTCATCGCCAGCGCCGCGCCCCCCCCCCCCCACATCCCCATCGCCAGCAGACGCGATCCTGCAGCAGGAAGCCTGCATCCACTCCTTCGCCAGACCACCGCTCCTTTCAATTGACCTCCTCCCTCGACCGTCCACGCACATGCACCCTCGCCTATCGCACCCGAACCCTCGTTCAAGTCCTGCAGGTCAACGCAGAGCCCAGACTGTACGCCGGGAGTCTTCATCGTAGCACCTTCCATACAGCAGGCAGCCTGGAACCCGGTCTTTTTCTGGGGCTGCGGAAATTCGAAATTATCCATCACGACGCACGACTTACGCAGACCTGCATACGCCCGAGATAGAGCTTCGCTGACGTGTCTCAACGTCCACTATCATACGCCAGCAAATAGGCCACGATTAGCCCAAGGCTGGAACCCGACGGGTGCTGCAACTCGCCGAATACATGATGTCGGCATCCCCCCAGAAAGACCTGGACGTGGAACCAGGAGCGCAGTCGCCTGACGATACTGACGCGCCCATGGATAAGGAAGCTCAAGATCAGCAAGCCCAAGGAACCGGCTACGAGTTCGAGGTCAAAGAGCAAGACCGATGGCTACCAATTGCGAATGGTTGGTCTTCCCTATTCCTGTTTGGTTGATGCTTTCTTGAGCTTGATTTGCGCACTCTCTCCCTGCATACCAGCTAGTGCTATGACTGGCATCGCTTCCATTGGGACAATAACCTCACACGCGCGCTTTTCTCGTCTCCTCAGTCAATTAAAGCTTCATCTTTCTACGGTCGCTTGACCATTGGATACGTTTCAATAGCCAGTCAGATTTGATCATGCCCCGGGCTTCCCCGCAATCCTCTTCTTCACCACAGGGGAGACGCGCACCTAACCATAGTCTTTCCTCTGATGCTAACATTCGTAATTTTGCACCAGTTGCTCGAATAATGAAAACAGCGCTCCCGGAAAATGCGAAGATTGCCAAGGAAGCCAAAGAGTGTATGCAAGAGTGTGTGAGCGAGTTTATATCGTTCATCACAAGCGAAGGTACGGTTTCGCCTTCTGTTTCTTTGCCGGTACTAGACTCTAACTCATCGGGTTACTAGCTTCAGAGAAATGTCAGCAGGAAAAGCGGAAGACCGTCAATGGCGAGGATATCCTCTTTGCCATGACTTCGCTCGGGTTCGAGAATTATGCAGAAGCTCTCAAGATCTACTTGTCGAAATACCGCGAAGTAAGTTGATAAGACTTCCTCTCCTTCCTCTCCTGTTTTGGCATCTCCTTTGTCGCCTATACTTGGCCAAAGACATAATTCTGAACAACGAAATTGATTGGTGGTATGAGACCCAATCCGCAAGGGGGGAGAACCAGAATCGGCCAACAAGCGGATACGGGACCGGCGGGCCAGTCAGCGGCTCAAGCAGCGCCCCAAATGCCACCTCCGCAACGTCCTTCCACGGGAGATCCGAGAGCGCCAACAACATTCTAAGCCCCCAAGGAGTCGAGGGGACGGAGCACGACAACGGCGCCTACGGCCACGTATATCCCGGCGTCGTCGGAACCGGTCACAATGGTGCGGGTGGCGAGCCATATTAAGGGGCCCTTCGAGACGGCAGTGCCCACACGAGACAATAGAACGCTGGAAACCCGCTTTGTTACATCGCCCTCGGCGCGGAGCTAGGTGCCGATAGCATGTTGCCTTTCAAATTTGGATATGATAGGAGGTGTGATTAGGGTGCGGTTTCAGTTCCAGATCCTGTATTATCAAAATGGGTCGATAATGGGCATTTCTCAGGGATGGGTGTATGCGTGTACATGTGTGTTAGTGTGTGTGTTTGTGTGTGTGTGTGTGTGTGTGTGTGTGTGTGTGTGTGTGTGTGTGTGTGTGTGTGAGTTGTGAGTGGGTGAGTTTGTGAAGTGTGAGTGACTATGGGAGTGATGGAGCGATGGACGTGCGATACGTACGGGGCGAGCCATTTCAGCAAGACCGTCGAACAAGCCGGAAAAAAAATCCCTCTTTTCTTTTATTTGTAATATTGTCCGACATTTCTACGGAGGGATTTTACCGGCTGTATCAGGATTTTGATTTTGTTGACGGGGAAAAACAGCAGCAAAAAAATTATATGTGGCAAAAAAAGAGTATTCTCTCGTTTTTTGGATATCAGGACAGACCAATTAGACTTTCCATTTGCGCAAGCGCGGGGACGGAGGACCCTAGGAAAACTAGGGGGGGGTTTTTGTTTGCTGATAGTAATGACTCTTTTTGCATTCTGCGACGTGGGCTGGAAAAAAAAAAAAAAAGTCGGACTTTTTTTTTGCTTGTAGGATACCAGGAGCAGTAGTAGTAGGCAGTGTTTTGTACTCTTGTACAGAGAGAGAGAGTAATCAAATCCCATGGTAAGTTCTGTAGAGAAACCCCCCCCAACCCGGGCGAAATTTTCTCTCTCTCTCTCTCTCTCTCTCTCTCTCTCTCCCCGAAACTTGCGGAACGGATTCAAGCAGACAGGCAGGCATCATGGAGGACTCCTCCTCCTCCTCCTCCTCAAAAGCAGATAAGATTTTGAGGAATTCGTTTGGGGGGGGGGGGGATGATATTTATCCCCCCAAACCGCCAACCCCCCTCATCAAAATAGGAAGAGCGCCGTGTAGGGAAAAATGGTAGATCTGGGGGG
>JAJDFF020000244.1:0-50069 GCA_021527025.2 Geoglossum cookeanum | reverse complement strand
TGGTACCATATCACAGGGTGCCATGACTTCGTTAGTGGTCCCATGGGCAATGCTCGGACCCAATGACGTGGGTGGAGGATTGCCTGGACCGGCCCATTACCCCTGAGCAGAATGCTCTGAGGTCATACCTCGCAACAGAAAGCGCTTCTGAAAGCTAATTGAGAACCGTTGGATTTAAGCAGGTGCACACAACGAGCATTGGAACAATAGGTCAAAACATGTATGTAGAATTAATTCTAAAGAATTCTTTCCGAGATGGGCATGGCCCCGACTATGTAATTCCTGCTGCCACCAAGTATTGTTGGTGGCCTATGGCCGCCAGCATTTCTAGTCTTTTACGCCGCCCCCAGCTGCGGTAGATACTGCCAGAATATCATGTATCGCGAGTGGAGCTACCCGAGACCTTTCCGCAATAGCAAATAGGAGCCAGCCGAACTGTGTAGCCCGCCCGAATCGCTAGCGGGCGAAAAGTTTTTTCTACCAAGTTCTCGCTGCGTTTGCTCTCTCTTACATAGTCAACACGATCAACTCTATCTTCTATTACAGTATATACTTCAGTCGCGTTGTCTCAGCTGCCTCGTCGCAAGCAGTAGCTCGGGCTCGCCGCTGGCTGGCCGCTGGCTGTCGCCACGAGACGAGCGACAGGCTGTCTATATAAGCAGCCTGGGTGTCATGTACGTAGTAAGAAGAACAGGAATTAATTGCATCGAGTCTATCTACTCTACAAGTTATTTCAACATGTTTCATGGGGATGGAATGGGGGCCGCAAATACACCAAATGGCTGAGGTCAGACGGCGGCGTGGCCAATGTCTCCCAATGTGGGCACAACGTCACTTCGCCCCTAGAAACAAATAACCGTCAAGGCAGACCCGACTATAAAAGAGACTACCATAAACGCCATCGCTAACGCAGGCACCCGCCGACAATCTCCAAGTCGAGATTATACGTTTCATTAATTCACTATTCAATATTCCTACTAGAGTCCGAGATGGCCATTCGCCACAGATGGCCATTCGCCGCACGCTTCGCGACCCAACCCACTTCAACATTGCGCGACCACAATACAATCACTAAAATCACTTATTTCGCTGTCGCTGTTTGATTCTATGGTGTCTCCTTCGTCTTCTGATGGCGTTTCTTGTCGCTTTCGCTTTCTGGTTCGTTGTTGAGAGGTCTTTTTGCATGCAGTCTCCAGTTCAGCTGCCAGAACCTTATCGCGAATTTCTACTGTACTGAGTACAAAGTGGCCTTGAAGAGCTGCTCTTTTACCTGATCGTCGCTTCTGCCTCTTATTCAAGATAGTCTCATGGTCTTTTCTTACTTTGCGCAGAATTGTAACCTGTGCAGCAAGATGTTCAGACGTATGAGCAAGATTTTTCGCATACCTGCGTGCAGGAGAATCTAGAGGTTTTCCACTCAAAACCTGCGAATTGAAGTCTGCATTGGCTTCTTTGAGTAACGTAGGATGAGGAGGTAAGCTAGTTATTGCTTTGAAGATGTATTGCTCTCGATTTGGTATTGTAGAACGGGTGGATGGTGATGTAGAATGAGCAGGTAGTGTTGGAATATGACGAAGGACCTTAGAACGCTGTATTGGAACCAATCCCGCACCACGCCATGCTGAAGAAATATTGTTGAAAGTAAAAGCTTTTTGACATGCTGCTATGTAAAGCTCTAGCCATTCAACTTTACTAATCCTTGCGACGGGAAGACTATCTGTCCCTTGACTTAAAGCTGTTGCAAGTGGCCCAAAAACTGCTATATCGAGAGGTTGTGTATAATGCGATGTATGTGGTGCAAGAGGCAATAAAACGATACTGTGCTCTTCATAATGAGGAATAAAGTTTCCTGATATGTGACTGTCATGTCTATCACAAATCAATAGACGTGGCTTTCCCATTGCCTTATCTTGAGTTGCTAGCTCAAATACCCGTCTTAACCATTCAATACCATACTTATTGCTAGTCCATCCTTTAGGACTACAAATGAAACACCAATTATATGGTGTTGATTCTGAAATCCAGGTAGCGCTAATTGATGCTGCTTTGAAGATCACCAAAGGAGGAAGTATCGTTTTATCGGCACATATGCATTCCACAATGGAAACCCATTCTTGTCGACCTGGCTGTACCTTATACCGTGTTCTGAGAGTTGAATCAACAATAACGCGATTAGATTGACTG
The DNA here is from genome assembly GCA_021527025.2 of Geoglossum cookeanum. Taxonomy (NCBI): domain Eukaryota; kingdom Fungi; phylum Ascomycota; class Geoglossomycetes; order Geoglossales; family Geoglossaceae; genus Geoglossum; species Geoglossum cookeanum. Next base: position 47,885 of record JAJDFF020000244.1, on the reverse strand, counting down.
GTTCCGATTGCAAAACCAGTTTCATCCATATTGTAAATATTGTGGGTTTCAAAACGATAGGTCTTAAACGCGTCCTCGTATGCATCAAACCACTGATTGATAGATTCTGATGTTGTATCTCGCCATTTAGCAAAGTCAATTGGTCGGCTATAGATTGTAGACAAGGTTGGATATCGTTTAAAAAATCGTTTAGTCCAATCCTTGCCAATTACCGAGTAGGTAACAAGTTGCATATCTGTGGTGTTGACTTTGGCGATGCATCGCGATAAAATCTCTGTTGCCATCTTTCGAGCTAATTAATGACTTATTGGTCGTCCAGTAACTGTAAAACGTTTACACCATTGATATAACGCATCCTCCTCTGCTTTTGAGAATAGTTGACTTGATTCGTGGGCTTGGGCGTGGGTTTTGCGACCGCTGAGGCATTTTGATAAGGTACTGCGATCAACTTTAAAGAACTTTGCTACAGCGCTTATATGCTCAAATTGCTTATTGTGCAAAGCTAGAATTGCCTTGTCAATCCTAAAGTTTACTTCAGCCATTCTAGTAATTCGTTTGCGCGGCATGATGTTGGTAGAGTGGGTTGAAGTGAGTTGGGTCGCGAAGCATGCGGCGAATGGCTATCTGTGGCGAATGGCCATCTCGGACTCTAGCTCAACCACACAGCTACTCTCGCCAGCGAAGAAAAAGAGCTCCGTATGCGCCTGGAGAACCTACCGAAAGAAATTAGACGACACCTATGAGGCGATGAAACAGATAGAAAACCAGGACGGAGATGACATCTGATGAGCACAAGGGGTTTTTGCTGCGATTGATGTATAGAATAGATTGATTGCTTGGCCAAGTTCCAGCTACGAAAGACGGGTGACCCGACTGACTATGCAAACTGTTGGATTTAGATGGTCGCAGCGATGTAGATAGGTCTAATTGACATGAGGATGATAAAAGGAAGACGGAGGAAGAAGAGTTCTTGCAGCTATGTGGCTACCGTCTTGGCAGCGTCTCAATTCCAACACAAACCTGCGGGCCCCTTGATGTGACCGTAAAGTTTGCTCCTTGCTTGACCCCCGCTTCGTGCCCATGACGGTATTACCAACCCACAAACTCCAACAGTCTTATCTCGGATACCCTTCGCGCCCAGACCCCTGGCTGTCAGAGAGCTTCAGTATACCTTAGTCTGAAGACATAGGTACACATAATCACCGGGTAGTTGACACTACCCGGGAAGTTGACACGTTTCCTTTTTACCGACTATACCCTGCCCCAACACATTGCGAAAACACTGCGCACCCTTGTATTTACGATGGATCGCGAGGATAGCATTCAGAAAGCACTTCAAGATCTTGAAACAGGTAGACTCAAAACGGTATATACAGCTAGTCGCTTTCATAAGGTACCTCGTAGTACTTTGATCTATCGGCAAAACGGCGGCCAATCGCAACATCTAGCCCATGCAGCTCAACAGGCATACACCCCAGAAGAAGAAGCAGCTTTGATAGAGTGGATTCAGCGATGGTCAGCTCAGAACTTTTCAATCCAACATGACATGTTGAGGGCAATGGCAAAGCACTTGATTTTGAGTCACATCAATGATTCTCGGCGAAAAACCATCTCCACCTTTCTCACTAGTCGTAATTGGCCGACTAGATTTATTAAACGGCATCCGCATTTGAAAACCATCATTACGAAAAAGATGGATCTATTACGCGAAAAAGCTTGCAACAAAGAAAACTTCGATCATTGGTTTTCTACCTTTCACAACCACATGCAGCAGTACAAGCCCGATCTTGCGGATATTTACAACATCGATGAAACTGGCTTTTCAATAGGAGAATCCGAAAAATCATATGTGATTATTGATCAAAATCAAGGGTTATTGGGTTATTCAGTAGAAGGAACGAAGGGAGAATGGGTTACAGTTATTGAATGTATTTCGGTTAAGGGAGTCGCTTTACCACCCTTTGTAATTTTCAAAGGAAAGCATCTACAGAGTAATTGGTTTCAGCCTAATACATCTCGGAATTGGATGGTTGCGACAAGTCCAAAAGGTTGGACTAGTAACGGACTAGGATTAAAATGGTTACAAGATCATTTTAAACCATTAACTTGACCAAAAAACACTGCGAAATATCGAATTCTTGTTTTAGATGGACATGGTAGTCACCTCACTCCGGAATTTCAGACATTTTGTAAAGATCATTGTATCATTTTACTATGTCTTCCACCACACACCTCACATATGCTCCAACCTCTCGATGTTTCTGTGTTTTCATCACTAAAGCACTGGTATCACCGAGCAGTAGATTCATGACTTCGTTTGGGTGATACACGAGTTCCTAAAGCAGAGTTTCTTTCCCTTTATTCAGAAATTTGAGTCAAAGCAATAACAGTCAGCAATATTCAGTCTGGATTTTGGAAAACGGGGTTAATTCCATATAATCCCACCTTCGTTTTGCGACAACTTCCTATTCCACCAACTCAAACAGTTGACATGGCAATTTTACCATATATTCAGACACCAAAATGCGATTCCGAAGTAACCAGAGCGATCAACATGCTTGGTGAAGTCGATACCACCCCTGTCCGTATTGGCAAAAAGATTGGAAAAGCTGCGATAGCCCTCTGTATTAAGAACACCATTTTGGAGGTAGAGTGTCGTGACCTTTTGGTTCACAACAAGCAGATGCGAGAGGCAACATCAAGAAAGCGAAAAAGAGTACCAGGTAGTGGCCCACAGTTAGTTGGAGAAGCTTTGGACGCTCTTGCAGCTCCTCTGTCAAAAAGACCCAACACGCGATCTACTCGGCAACGCCGCATTAGTACCTCACCATCAGACTCGGAAAGTGATGCTGGAAGCTTAGAGGGTATTATTGATGATGACATTAACTCCTGTATTATTGTTGTTGCCCCGTAGTAATATGTACTTAAAACTATGTCAACTTCCCGGGTAGTGTCAACTACCCGGTGATTATGTGTATTGGCGAGGAAGCTCTGTCTGACGCAGATCTTTCGGTTTCTGTGTGCGTTGGCTTGGTCACTATTGATCGGAAAAGTAGCATAATCTGCCTGGTGCGTTATACTACCTAGAAGTACTTGGAGCGCATCCGTGCAAGCCGGTTCCCACATGTTGGTTGGCGATGGTGTCATGAAGCATGGGGTGAACTCTATGGCCCCAACAAGGGGCTCGCAATCTTACTCACATAGTCAACCGGGTTGCCCACTTTTTGTAACTAGAATCATCAAGTTTATCATCAATCTACGTCGTACCACTTACATCGTAATGTTCTTCCAATAGCAGATGCCCAGACAGCTATTGCAGCGACCTGCCTTGTATACCTTTTCTTCAACGCATTCGCCAAAGGCCCCTGCCTGAGCGACCAAGCTCGACTACACGAGTACTTCCTTCTTGAACCACGCCGCCGCTCATCACTGGGGCGGCCACGTACGTGGGGACCCAGGCGAGGCGATCAAAGAAGAGGTTCCTCATCCACAAGTCAAAGCTTACGTGTTCCAACCAAGTCACACATATCCCACAGCATTAGTTTTTGCGGATTTAGTCAAGGTTTCCCGAGATGTGAGTGGATTGCATATTGCTGTACGTATCAAATCGGAGATGGTAGCCTGGCTGCTGCTCAAAGGCGACGGCGCCGATCCGGAGTCCAAAGACAGCAACGGTTAGACACTACTGCTGCAGGTCATCTCGAATAAACGCGGGGTGGTGGTGAAGTTACTGTTGGTGTTGAGGACGTCGATCTGGGCCTCAAGGGCCGGCACGGTCAGACGCCACTGCAGCAGGTAGTTGCGAATGGGTACGAGGTAGCGGTGAAAGTGTTGACCCGAAACCCAAGGACAGTAATGGTCAGACACCACTGCAACAGACTACCATGGGTTGGGTATGAGGCGGCCGTGAAGCTACCGCTTAGTGTTAACCCGGACTCCAAGGATACCAACAATTAGACGCCGCTGATGCGGGACGCCACGAGCAAGTGCCGGGCGGTCTTCCAAAACCTCAAATACTTAGCCGAACCCCTACACGCAGCTGCAGGACTCATCCCCCTCCCATACACAATTTTTTTCCCCTGGGGTTCTGGAGGGGAGCACAATCGCGCTTGGCTCTCCGGTTGTACTATGGTATTCCGTGGCACTCGCCATAGACTTGTCAGCTTGTGGTGATGTCCACCCCCTATTCACTAGGTTCTCAAGCTTGATCAGCCAGACATCAGTAGCGGCGTCAACGGCTGAACCCTTACTACACGGCGAGACGTGCTCTTTCAGTCCGCTGGGTTGGAAATTCCCACGTCATCCGTAATCAGCCCGTTGTATATTGCTGCAGAGTCAAATAAACATGTTCTCCACGCTTATGTACATATCGGCGCTATAGAGTTTCGGTCAGCGCAGCCCCCCACAGAGTTATCCGGCGTCAGAGGGCAGAGGGGGCAGCCCAGTAGCCCTTAGTAGCTACAATGATGTAGCTGTCTACCCCTCCACAAAATCGCAAAGCAGCAGTCAGCTAGAGCGAGAGGACGCCAACCGCAGCCCCAAGAACCAGGAGCGCTGCTATCGCGGAGGGCCAGCTCCGCTCGCTATGAAGAGATCGCTGGTGAATTTCGCTCGGGGGGGCAGGCTATGGTGGTCCGGGTGGGTCGCTTTGCATCACGCTCCCTGCGTCCGTCTGTCTGTCCAGCTCAGCGTCAGGTTTTCATAGGAAATAACCGCTCTTCTGTGATTCCGGAGCGGGGTGGCCGAGCAGCTTCTTCTTACCGCTGCGGCCCCGGCAGCAGTCAGTAGACGAGAACCAACTAGCCCTAGTCCTAATCCGGCTAGAGCACGTGACCGTCCCTTTTTACTTTTTCTTTCTTTCCTTCTTTCCTTCTTTTCTTGTACCTGCAGCCACGCAAAAAGAAACCATGGTATGCCGACCCAGATGCGTCAGATGCGTTGATGGACTTAGCGTCGGCTTAAGAGATGGCGTCCTCCCACCAAGCGTCTGGCCATCCATCCGCTCCCAACCCTTACCCTACGGAAGCCAGCCCCAAGCTCAACAGCAACCCCTCCTCCACACCCGCAAACGCCTAGCGAAAGGCCAAGGAATCGAACAAGGCCGTCTGAGTGTTAAAGCGCCCGCCACGCGGATCCACCCCCGGCCAGCACCGCGCGCGAAGCGGTGGGTTAGAAGTAGTAAGGATAGATGGGTAGATGGCGGCGGAGAGAGACTGATGGATGGATGAATGAATCATGGGGAGTGGATGAAATGAAATGGGAGGCGACACCTACGGAAGGAGTAAACTTTTTCCCTTCCGCGCCTCCAACCTCGATCAATCCCAATCCCGTTGATTCATGACGTACAACTATTCCATACCTAGCGAAAGAAAAAAATTAATTAATAAAACTTTTTATTTTATTTTATTTTATTCTATTACTTATTTTTATTATTTTTTTTCTTTTTACTTCCGATTTTAAGTTCATTAATCGGATTGATTGAGGGGATGTAGGGAAAAAAAAAAGAAAATCTAAATTAAGGATCAAAATTAAATTAGTCGCAATAAAAAAAAACAAAGGGGACACAGTTTGTCTCGGGTATGGTTTATGCGGGGTTGGGGGAGTGGGGGGGAAAAGTAGTATTTTTCTTTTTCTTTTTTTCTGAATTTACAATTATTTTCTGTTAATTTTTAGGTGCGGTAACAGATTTGGTAACGGGAAACTGGGTTGATGAGACAAGCCTCATATAGCATTGATAGGGCGATAGGTGCCCTGCGTCCTTGTAATGACGCGGCAGGATACGCCTGATATCTGCTTGGGTTTCTATACACACCCACCGTCCGATCCGTATCAAGCTGCACAAAGAGTACGCTAGGCCCGCCACCGCTACCCGCGCGTCTCCTACCCGCCGCTTCTCCTCATCGAGGGGCCCGGCAATCCCATCGCCACCAGCTCTTCGTTTATGATATACCACACACTGATGGCTGCAGGCAGCTTCGGGGGGTTAGCTTCCACCGTTCCTCCGAGTTCACCCATGGAGTAGGGCTTAGTGGGATTTCCTAGGGATAGTATGGGTGGAGGAAGTGGTGAAGGTCTTCAACAGTAAAGGCTAAAGCCCTAGGGTAGGCTGCTATAGAGAAACCGTGTTGTAACTCTGGCGAGCGCGTAGCGTGCGTTTCCGACGTGGGGTGGAAGCTAGTGGCCGTGGGTATTCAGGTTTATTGGGCTTGTGACACCTGCTGTGGAAGACTGGAGCCAGCTCTTGGAGATCGCAGGGGAGAGGGAGGCTGCAGGCTAGTAGTTCCTGTCTATTCGCTCGCAGACACGCGACGTCCAAGTCGATGGAAAGCTTTGGGTTAAAAGCCCGTGGTGCACTGAACAGAGCTTCGGGAGCAAGTTGTTGTGCTAGCGAGACTCTCCGGATGGGTTCAGCAGAAGGCTTGGGGTCTGCACAGGTGCAGCGGAAACAGTGGGTTCTGGAATCGCGACCGAGAACTAGAAGAGCAGAGGGTCGTTGCACCAGCATTCTGTTCGTGGTAGTGGAACTGGGCGTCCTGGGAATAATAATGTGCGGATATCTCAGCGAGGACTTCGGGTTCCCTCTGCTGTTCGTCGTGTGGCTGGCACGCCGCGAGGGTGGATGTGAGTACGGACTAGCTAGGGGCAGGCAGCATCCCGAGCAGTTCAGAAGAGATCTGGCTAGTGTCCCCCAGAGGAATTGGGGAGGTTGAGCGGTGATGGTGGCACGGCGGTGGCACGTTGCGGCGAAACTTGAGGGCAGGCGCTTAGTCATCAGAAGTCGCCATTTCATTTGACTGGAAGGCACAGCTTGCTTTTTACTGTGGCGGCAGGGGCGCAATACTTGGCCGGTTTCTGGGGATCTTCTCCTGAGAACGCTCATTCAACCTGCCTGGACTGCCTCTGGCCCATATGCCTTCTCGGTGCTTGTGCTCTTTGCCTGCGGTGCGATCGGTTCTTCTTCTTTGCGTGTCCTTATCGATCGTCGCCGGCTTTGGTGCACGATGGTGGTTCTCTAATTCCGGGGCTCTCCCGCGCCCCCATTTCCTGTCTTTCCCAAGCGGCAACTCACCACCTTCGTCGCTCTCGACGCGGCCACCTTATGACCATCTCACGTCTGAGCAGCTGGCATTGGCAGGTGCCGGAGACGTTGTGGTTGCTATCAAGACCGGCGCTACCGAATTGTATGATAAACTTCCCGTTCACTTTGCCACGACCTTGACGCACCTCCCGAAATACCTTCTGTTCTCGGATATCGACCAGACCGTGGGCGATTTCATCATCTATGATTCCCTAGTGGACTACAACGAAACGATGAAGAACGAGCATCCGGATTTTGGCTACTACCGGCGTCTGCAAAGTTACAAGCACACCCTACAAGATGTGAAACGGTTGAAACTCCAAGGAGGCTGGGAGATGGATAAGTGGAAGAACATACAAATGCTCTCAAAGACCTACAAGACATATCCGAACGCTAAATGGTATCTATTCATTGATGCAGATACGTATGTCCTTTGGCCGAATCTCCTCCGCTGGCTGGGCACGCTCGATTATAGAGAGCCGCTTTACCTGGGTTCGCCGACCGATGCGGTCCTCCCATATGCCCATGGGGGCAGTGGGTATATCATATCAAGTAGGGCCATGCGGGTAACTGCGGGGAATGACTCGGATATTGGGAACAAATACGTGGCTGCGACGGAAGGTGACTGCTGCGGAGATTTCGTCATCGGATACGCAATGAAGGATCATGGCATCGACGTAACAGACACTAGGCCAATGATTCAAGGGGAGCCAACCCATGGCGTCCGCTTTACAAAGGAACAGTGGTGCGACCCTGTCGTCACCTTACACCACATGCAACCAAGTGACATTGAGAGTATGTGGGAGTTTGAGAGGAAAAATGCTACGCTCGGTGTACGTACCATGGAAATCGCATTGAGCGACGACGCTAACTCTGATACCTCTTTTCAGCGTAGCATCCTCTACGTCGATGTTTTTGAACGTTTCGTCGCACCGATAATTATCGAGGAACTCGACGGCTGGGATAATTTTTCCGAGGACATCACATACCGGACCGAAAAAGCATACAAGGCGGCAGACCATGGCAACAAGTCTTGGAAGCAGTTGCCCGAGGTTGAGCGGAATGCTCACCGTTCCTTCGAGGACTGCAAAGCCGCCTGCCGCGCGCTCCCAGACTGCCTGCAGTTTTATCATAAGGAGGAGCAGTGCAATATCAATAGAAAGATTAGATTGGGTTGGGAAGTGCCGGATGGAAATATCAAGAGCGGATGGATGCTGGGTCGGATTGAGACGATGCGAAGAGTGGTAGAGCCTTGTTTGAGATGAGGGGGAGTGGGCTAGGAGTTCGTCATGGAGGAAAAAATGTCGAACCTGCAAAGGTGGATATTAGTTATTCCCGGGCTTTTTTCTTTTTTTTTTTTTTTTTTTCGCTGTTAGTGGATTTATTTTTTCCTTGCCCTCCATGTACTAGATATTTAAGGCATAACTAGCAGGATAGACTTTTTTTTTTCTTTTATTTCTCTTTACAAGATTCGGAGTTTAGAGCATGAGTAAACGTGTTTTCATAAGGCGTGTTCTCACTCACTAGCCTTGGAGTCCCCTTCCAGCCCTGGGGCGTCGGAGGGGTCGGGATTGGGGGCTTACTTTGCTTTTGCATTTTACCAATCGGCGAGTTTGAGCACGGGAAGCTTCCCCGCTTTTCTAGAACGGGAAACACAACAACCACGGCCGCCATTCGCGATCACGACAAAAGCACAGACGAAACCCAAGCCCTCCACACTCCAAACCCCGCCAAACGAACCTCCCGTGCGCATTCGGCTTCGGCTTCAGCTCGGCCCTGTTCATTCCGTTCTGCGCCGCCGTCCTTGCCGGGGCCTGAAGCGCGGAACTGGGAATATTGTCCAACGCGGTCGGAACCCGGGCGTCGCTCGGCGAAAGACGGGGGGGGGGGAGGACCCTTACAGAACCCCCCCCTGCCCCGACTATCGTACATAGTAATACGAAATGAGGTTTTTTATTAATTTTTTAATTTTTTATTTTTCCTTTCGATATTGTAGATATTATAGACAGACACAAGCGCCTGTGTATCTATTTGCATCCTGAGTGTTTTGAAAACCAAAGAAATATGCTGGTCCAAAAGAAAAATATTAAAAAAAAAAAAAGAAAAAAGAAGAATGATTGGCAAGATGGGTACCTAAAATAGAAGGTGCGCTTGGAGGCTGCGAGCTTTTTTGTTTATAAGTTTTCTTCTATCGGTGGTGGTGGTGTCACCTTACTAACCGTTGGTCCTGCCTCCGGACAATGTCGCTTTTATCCACACAAAAGCTGCGCTCTCAACGGTGAATCTCCACATATCTAAGCTACTGCGGGTCATCGCTACGCCACAACCATCGATGAGTGTTTTTGAGTTTCCGTCTTCTTGGCCTAGGTTCAAGTCTTCGTCGTCTTTCACGGGGGTTTCGCCGAGGCGGATGGAGTGCCGGGTAATAGGATGCTATGTGGTTATGGCTGTTGGATCTATGACGTCATCCGTGTAGACGGCGAGGGAATGGGTGATGTTCTGTAGTTCGTCACCTCGGTAAGGCCTTGAGGGAGTTGGGAATAGGGAATAGGCGGGGTAAGTTTAACTCTTCTCGAGACACGTGCGGATCTGATTACTAACGAGTACGAGGAGGACTACCGGGACATCCGAAGAGAGGAACAACTGCGGTACGAAGGCGGCAAAGGAAATGTAAAGGCTCTAGGTGACACTTGAATACTCTGCTCCAATAGCCCAATAAACGCACAACGCTCGCGCATCGTAATGGCGACAGTGCATGATACCGAACTCCCCTGGCACCCGGGAGAACAAGCCTTCAAGCGCCTCCTCCACACCCCGGAAGATAGGAACCCCACCTCCCCCTTCCTCTCTCCTGGGGCAGCCTATATGCTCCGGATATCCCCTCTGATTGCCATCGGAACCCTCGACCAAACCAACAACCCTTGGACCACGGTCTGGGGCGGCGACCCTGGCTTCTCGAGGCCGATTGGGCAGACAACCATTGGCGTTAGCACCCTAATCGATAGAGCCTATGACCCGGTTGTGGAGGCGCTCTTTGCGGGGAATATGGAGGGTGGGGAGACTGGGAGGGGGGGAAAGATGATTGGGGGCTTGAGTATCCTTTTGGAGAGGAGGTTGAGAGTGAAGCTGTTTGGGAGGATGATTGGTGGGAAGGTGGGGAAGGATGAAGAGGATGGTGGGATAGGGGAGGTGCAGCTGGCTGTTCGGATCGAGCAAAGTCTTGGTGCGACATGATCCGGACACCCACTCCACAAATGTCGGGTTTGATTCCTGAAGCACTTGTTAATGTGTGTTTAGGTAATTGCCCGAAATACCTCAACTCCAAGATAGTACACCCAGCGTTACCAGAACCCAAATTGATATCCGATTCGTTACCACTTCCGCAACAAGCACTGGACCTAGTAGCCAAGGCTGACATGTTTTTCATTTCGTCCTCGAACGACTTGTTGGATATGGACACGAACCATCGCGGAGGCCCTCCGGGTTTCGTCCGTTTTCTTACCAACTCGGCGGAGAGCGGAACTGTGTTTATCTACCCTGAGTACTCTGGCAATAGGCTTTATCAGACGCTTGGGAACTTATACACAACCCCTCGCGCTGGCATTTGTTTTCCCGATTTCGATACTGGAAATGTGCTATACATCACTGGAACTACAGAAATCCTTGCAGGGGATGCGGCGGAGAAGGCCCTGCCACGCTCGAATCTGGCGGTCAAGGTAACTGTAACTGCTGCGCGGTTCGTGGAGAAGGGTCTAGGGTTTCGTGGTGAGCTGGGGGAGAGAAGCCCTTATAACCCCCCTGTCCGTCATCTGCCGACCGAAAAGGCGTCTGGGAGTGGGTCAGATAGTAAGTCTAATATCACAGCCACGCTGATCAAGCGGGAAATAATCACTCCCACAATCTCGCGCTACCGGTTTCGAATTTCAGATTCTTCCCTTGAGTGGAAGGCTGGACAGCATGTGGCGCTCAGCTTTGCAAATGAGCTGGACATGGGCTATAGTCATATGCGCGACGACGATCCGAAAAGTCTAAATGACGACTATCTACGCACCTTCACAGTGTCATCACCACCACCCGTGGGCAGCTCTGCAGCGGGAAACGGCGAACCAGCCAAGGGCGAATTCGAGATCACCATCCGAAAAGTAGGAACCGTAACATATTTCCTCTCCCGACAAAGAGTCGAGCTAGCGCTCAAAGTTCCACTCAAAGGATTTGGCGGCGAATTTGCCATTGAGCAGAAAGCGGGGGCGCACATTGCATTTATTGCCGGCGGGATTGGAATCACACCGCTGGTCGCCCAGCTCCCGACGCTAGATCTCTCGCGCCTCCAGCTCCTCTGGACCATCCGCGCCGACGACCTCAATCTCGCATCCGACCTCTTTGCAAATCACCCAAATCTCCCCGCCTCAACACGCCTGTTTGTGACGGGAATAAACAAAGCCCCATCGAGCCGGCACAACGATGATCTGCTAGAGAAGCTTTCCGGTGTATGCTCGAGTGTGCACAAGAGGAGAATTCTGCAGGAGGACGTTGGCGGCAGCGCTGTGGACATTGGCAGGTGGTGGTATATCTGCGCCAGCCCACCGCTAAGGAGCATGTTATTGGTGTGGTTGAAAGACAAGCCGGTTTTCTACGAGGATTTTGGCTATTGATGTTTATAGTTTTTTTTTTTTTGCTGTGTGGTATTTTCCATTTCTTTTATTTATTTATTTTTTATTATTACTCTGACTCGGGATTTCTATCTGGCGCGCGGCTGGCTAGCTAATAAGAAATTTTCTTCTTTCGTGTAGTCTAGTAGCCCCAGCTTAGCTGAAAAAACCAACCAGATAGGGTAGTGAGTGAGTGAGTGGTTTAAGTAACCCCCCCTCCTATCTCCCCGCACAAGACTCTGTATCATATCACATAACCCCACCCCTCTCAACTCTAACAAAAAAAAAAAAGCATCACACCCTCCCCCCCTCAACAACCCAGCCCCACTAGCCAAACCCCCCAGGTACAAAAACAGCCATACAAGATACTAACCACTTACCCCCACATATATATATCAGGATCATTCCAGCCGTGTATAAGCACATCTATCTTATCCCACACCACAACTTTTAATCACACTTTCCCTATCTGGGGCAGAAAGCAAGCAAACAGCTAGGGCGGGTTTTAGGGTGTGTTTTGACTGGTGTCGGCTGGGCGGGCTGGGGGGGTGTATATTTCTGGCCGGGGTTTTTTTTTTTGAAAGTTGGTTGTTGTTTTTGTAGAGGGGGGGGGGAGTTGTGGGGTTATGTGTTTTTTTGTTTTATTTTTAATAGGCTGGTTGGGCGTAAACTGGGCTAATTAGTGCTGTAGCGACGAGTTGGGCCCCCTAGGGTTTGGGGGGGGGGGTCGCTGTACTCCCCTACCTAACAAACTGTATCCACACCACTCTGTAACCCCCCCCCCCCCCCCCCCCCGGTGTTCTGTTTCTTTTTATCTGCAATGTTGCCGCGCGCCGGCAATCTGATCTCGTGGGTGGGCGAATTCTGGTGGGGAAGTGCGGGGGGGGGCAGACTGACTTGTTGATTTGGCCCCCGCGATATTCTAATCTCCTCGGCTTGGCGATTCGATGATCTGGGTCGTGAGAGAGAGAGAGAGAGAGATGCGGCTCGAAACTTGGTTTCTTCCTCATATTCGACTCGGGGTAATAAAAACCACCGTGCTAGATAGAATACCTTTTTTGACTGGGGCATACCGCTGAGCCCTCTCTGGCTACATACATGGATACAACTGCTGCAGCAGCATCATCATCATCATCATCATCGCCGACCATCGAGCTGGCGCCTCCCCGCGACGAAACCGAGACCCGCCCATTCGACCCAGCGCACGCAGACCACCACATCATCGTGCGGGCTTCGCTCCTGGCGGACGCGCAAGCGCCGGACGGCGGGTACGGCTGGACGGTCGTTTTTGGCTGCAGCACGCTGACGTTCTGGTTTGTGGGCACGACGTACAGCTGGGGAATCCTGCAGGCCGCGCTGGTCGACCGCCGGCTGTCGGGCGCCTCCACGCTCGCCTTCATCGGCTCCCTGACCGCGACTTGTATCTCGCTGTTGGCCTTGGTCAACGCGCGCATGATCCGCGCCATGGGCGCTAGGAATACCGCCCTGCTGGGCGTGGCGCTTCTTGGCCTCGGCGGGTTGCTTAGTGGGTCGTCGACAAAGAGCCTGGTGGGCTTGTTTGTTACGACTGGTGTTATTGAGGGTGTTGGGACGAGGTAAAGTAACTTCAATGTAGCTAGCTAGCCACGTAGGTGCTAACCTTTCCCCCTTAGCCTGATGTTTATGGTCCGTAAAACAAAACCCGACAACCCCTCCCCCCCCCACTAATTAATAGAACGTTATAATAATCACTTTTTATTTTATTTTTTCCCCCTCCCCATCAAAAGGTCGTTTCCGTCACTCCCGCCCAGTACTTCAACAAAAAGCGCGGTTTGGCCAACGGGATTGTCTATGCTGGGGGCGGGCTTGGAGGCACGGTGATTAGCTTTGCGATGGATGGGTTGATCAAGAGATTAGGCCCCGACTGGACCTTTCGCATCATCGGCCTGATGACGCTCGTCACGGGGCTCCCGGCTGCTTGGCTGATCAGAGAGCGTGCTCCGATTACAAGGCCGAGCTTTATTGAGTGGTAGGCGGAGGTTTTCTGAGGGTGTTGTTATTTATTTATTTATTTCTTTCTTTTAACAGCCTGGTGGGACTAGATACTCATCAATCTGACAAAACCGCTGTATGTAGGCGTCTCTTTCGCAACTTCCAGTTTCTCGCGCTCTTCGCTGCCGGAGCCGTGGGGACCTTCCCTCTTTTCGTCCCACCATTCTTCCTTCCCCTGTACAGCGCGTCGTTGGGCCTCTCGACCAGCACTGGCGCGGGTTTGGTAGCAGGCTTCAACTTTTCTTCCGCCGTGGGACGGCTCGGGTTCGGATTCCTCGGTGACCTGGTGGGACCGCTTAATACACTCTTTCTCTCGCTCCTCTTTAGCGCGTTGAGCATGCTTGTCTTGTGGCCCGTGTCAAACACTGTCGCACCTTTGATAGCGTTTGTCATCATTAACGGAGCCGCAAATGGCGGGTTCTTCTCGACGATGCCGACGGTGGTAGGGAGTGTTTTTGGTTCTGCGAGGGTCTCTGTTGCTATGGGCATGATCGTGACCGGCTGGGCCGGCGGGTACCTGATGGTAATTCTCCCACTATCTATCACTATATTACGTGCCTGCTTGACGTTGCTAACTCGTTCAAGGGCGCGCCAATTGCGGGTTATCTCCTCGCAGCTTATGGCGGCGAGCACAGTACGCTCAACGCGTATCATCCAGCGATTTTCTACGCTGGATCAATGGCTCTAGGTGCCGCCGGTCTTGTTGCAGTTGTGCGTATGGCCGTCAACCGGCGTCTGTTGGCGAAACTATGATCCTTTGGACGGCGGGGCAGTAAAACTGGTGAATTTGGATTTTTTCGAAGCAATCATTAGTTGTGAAGTTGATTTCTCTGCCGGCATGACTGCACGTAGTTGGCTTGGTCTAGCCATTCTTGCTTGGCCGGGATAGCCTAACTACCTACCATTCGTTCTAAATGACTTTCTTTTACTTGCTCTATCTACAGTGAGACTTTCTCCTACTTACCATTCATTGAATTCCCGTGACCACCACAACCTCTAGAATATGTACTACTCCCCCTAGTCTCAGTCCCGGCAAAACCCAGCATGCACCCCAACAGCGTTTATTATTCCCTAGTTACCCCAAACATATTACAGCAGCTTGCTAGATCGCAATTTAGCAGCAACATCGTCGTGCCCATAATTGCACAGATAAAGTGTGTGTTGCCGGAAGAGGAAAGGGTTCGTAGCGGCTAACTAACTCAGCATGTGACGAGACACTTTGCACCACAACCGACCATCCCATCCCCACCACCATGATGACAGCGGAAAATTCCCGCAAGTCGCGCAGAGGAGGAGCTACTACCGAACTCCGGCGAAGGTGAGTTGCTTGTTCTATGAGACTCTACGTGTGTGGGTTTATATATATACACGCAAGCTAGTGGTAGGTCTCGTGACGAAGCACAGTCACGGTATGTGTGTGTTATCCATAGTTCCAACAGCTACACTCCGCAGGAAGCAAGCACTTCATCCTGTCATCGGGACCGTCGAGAACGCGGTGACACTTGACCAGGCGCTAGATCCTCACAAAAAGCAGTCGTCACGATGGGGATCGGTGTCGAAACTGGGGAATGTTTTCGCTAGGGGAGCTAGGTTAGGTCTGTAGAAACGCTGCTGATTCTTCGGGCTTTTAGACTCTGCCACACTGTCTCAACTCCGCTTGCACAGTCCTTTCTGCCCGTGGGTGGGCCCCTAGAGGGACTGCATAGCATCTCGCCTCGTCTTTCACTCTTCTATCCGCAGCAGTACGTCATTGCGGCGGTTTAGAGACAGGTGTGTTATGAGCCGGCGTGCGTGGGTAACTAACTGTACCTAACCTCATTCTATAGGGGATGAACAATATGCAGACGCTTCCAAGCCTTCCCCTATTTATGTCGGTCTTGAGCACCCGAGGACTGGCCTGTGGCTCAAGGGTAGCTCACCGGCCCCACACTCTATTATATATCCCGCGATAATGAGGCTCTGGGGTGTGAAGAAAACGGAGGCATCGGAATGGAGAGAATCAATCAAAAGTCGGGTGTGGCGAGGGGTGTTTAGTGGAAGAGTATCAGTGTTCAAAAACTACGGTGCTACCGGCTTGTTTCCTACTCCTTTGAGTGGGGGTTTGGAACTCCCTTCTATTTCTAGCTGGAGCCTATCAGCAAAATGGCCTACTCCTCGGTCTGAATCAGTCTGCAGCACGCGGTAACGCAGTTTGTGGCGCTCGACCAGCCTGCGGTACACCCTGTCCGGGAGTCTTAGCTAATGCATCTCGTTCAGAGCCACCCCCCGACCCGGCCAGAAAACCCGTTGAAAAATGCCCAAGCGCGAATCAGAGGTCTTCATCGTCTGAAGATTCGAAAGGAACCTCTGAATCTTCCGAGCTAAATGTGTCCCGGTGGGCAAGGCCAAACTCAGGATCGGAATCCGGCAGGCGGGTCATGGGTTGCGGGGTCCTAGGACGCAACCGGGGGAGATGGGGATCGCGATTTCGCCCTAATAACCGGGGGATTCTAACGACATTGAACTTTAATAGGTCATCTTCTGGGCCAACTTCATCCCCGACCGGAAACAACCCTTCGGATGCTGTTGATGTCACGGATGTGAAAAGTACCTTGACTATATGAGATGTATTATCAAGGAGCCGAGATATATTACCGACAAGGCTAGAGAAGGCCTTATTGATGGTTGGGGATGTTAGTATGCTGTCGATACTGTCCACGATAATATAAATTATCGTGCCTGGCCGGAGGGATTCCAAGCACAGGGTGAATAAAAACCAGGATTTCGAAAGGCTATTCCGGGCAAGTTCAAAGGCCATATAATGGAAAATTTCGGGGCGCTTCCGCCTCAACCGATAACTATGCATTACCAAAAGCTGAAGCAGAAATGAATGAACAATGGAGCGAGGATGGGCGGGTTCAATATCAGCCAACTCCGAACTACTACTGCCGCAGAAGTAGTAGAGCATTGTGTAATCGTAGCTGTACTTTCCAGCTAAGAGCAGATCGATGGCGAAGCTGGTCGTCCAGTTGAGGGGACCTCTGTCCTGATATCCGTCGATCCATAAGAGGGATGAATGCTCTGCTGCAATCCAACTCTTCACTTTCGCATTATTCTGCAACCCAATAGCTCTGAAAGAGAGTGCCTCCGGAAGCTTTCTATTGCGAATAACCAGAGATCTAGGGGGGCCATTGATATCTGGTAACTCAGGGAAGAGTTCTCTTTTAATACTGAAATCCGGCGGTTTAAACAATTCAGATCGAGCCGGATATACTACCATGGAGTAAGGGTCATGCCCCAATCTCCGCCAAATATTACGCCTTTCAACTTCTATCGATTGACGTTAACAAAGCTAGCTGGGTTGCTGGCTTGCGACATAGGAATACGCACCAACTTTTTCTGTCCGCTCGTACTCGAGGGCAGACATGTACGTCTGGATGAAACGCTGGAAGTCATTGTGTAGTTGCGAGATTCGAGCGCTATCGTGCATCTTTACCCGAAGCTGGACGTCTTTTACATGCTTATCTAGCTGTTGGATGTGGGGCTGTACCCGAGTCTCCCAGGGACTCGCAATACTTTTACCAAGTCTTACTGCCGAGATGTGAGATGTTTGGCATCAGGCGTAGGTAGTTCGAGGGACGGCACGTACCGAGTGGGTTTTCTCCACACCAAGAGACAGAGAGCTCTAGAAACTTCAAGAACTCGGCGTAAGCTCCGCTGACTGCGCTGACCATTCTCTCGTCTGGGTGAAGCCTAACGAAGATTTGCATGGCTTCAAATTGGGAGCCGATATTTTCAAGGTGGTACACGAATTTCTCTTTCAGTTCTTGGTGATTCACGCTAACAACGAGCAAGAACTTGACCGCGCCATATGCCAGAGACAGCCATTCCGGATGCTGCTGAACAAGCACGTCCATTACTGCGGTATACCTATGGGCGGACGAGCAAAAGGTATGCAGGCCCTCCTTGACTTGCTTCCAGAGCCGATGGCTCTTGTTTTTTCCCTGAACGTCTAACTTTCTGCTCATTTCCTCCCTTGCTTCCGCGAGGATCTTATTGAAATCGTGCTCTTGGTGCTGAATCCTGAGTAGGTCATCATCAGAGGCCCTGGAATTGAACATCGAAACGGTGCGTTGGAGTGATATTGCGTTATCTTGGATCGACCGACTGCCATCCATCAGAAATGGACTGAGGGACCCGCAGAGCGTATACAAACCAGGCAGAGAGTCGCGCACACCAGACGGAATTTGCGTCCTTCAACTCTACTCCACTGAGCTGACGATCCTCCCCCGTACGGGGCAGACCTCCCCTCGGGCTCGGCCGGGACCAACTTTGCACCAAAGCATTTTCGCTCGCGAAGCCCTCGACTATTTCCTCCAAGTCCCAGTCTTCAGTGCCGAACCTCGGGTGAGGCGGCCCAAGAGTGACGGCCTTTGGCGTCTGCATCCTCGAGGGTCTAGGGGGAGTCTGAGCCATCTTGTAATACTGCGATTGTAGGTAAGTGCCTTCGACAGCCTCCAGCCCCGCCCTTCGTCGTCAAGGCTGACTAATCATGCGCATCTCCCGAGCCCCCAAACTACGTTCGAAACCTGTACAACTGAGAACGTTGCTCAGCCTTGCGGCTGACAGTACCCGCCCCGCACACATTCCGGCCGCCTGTCCCTCATCCAGACGCCCACCACGAGCCGTTTAGCTTCATTCGCTGAATACCCACAGTGGCCCATCACCGGAGTGTTCCGGATAGCTGTCTAACAGTCGTTGGAGTGACATAAAATGGCTCCTCACACAGCGGTCCGCCCAGGATCCACATATGAGCAGGGAGGTAAGCGCCTATGTCCACTCAACTAGAAACAACGCCGTCCCAATACCCCAGCTGACAGCACCAGGTGTTGGCAAAGATTCGGATGTCCCATCTTCTGTCACTCCGTCTTCAAGTCCAGATCCAGGTACTATTACGCCTAGCCTGGAAGACGGAGTTGATAGCGGGAGAGGTCTAGTGGGATCTGTCGGAACACCTACTGAAACCCCTAATGAGCCCGACACAGCACTAGGGAGCTCGGATACTACAGGCGGCAGTGCCGGGACGGAGGGGAACAGTGGGCCAAGGAACTCTGCACGTGTCTGCTTCTTTGACAGGTTTGAAGGGAAATGGGAAACTGCTCTACGGAAGGACCACCAGGATGCGGAACCATTTGAACTTTGCCCATGCGAAAACTGCCGAGACCAGGTGGAATCTCATGCAAAATATAGCATCGCTTCAGCTACCGGCCTCATGTTGTATATCAAGTCTCTTCAGTCAGAGATTAAGACCCTTGAAGAGAAGATCAACAAGACAGGCGAGGAGGATAAAGAGGAGATAGCGGAAAAGGGGGTGGGAGCCGTCGAGGAAGAGGGTTGGAAAGTGTCGATAGTCTGGAAACGAAGGACATCCGAAAAGTACGGGGGTACTACGGTCACCGATGAGAGCAACCCCGAATTCGCAGATCCGGACTCCAAGAGTAAAACTCTTGGTAACGACTCTATCCTGTATGTCTACAGAGAGTATTTCACAGAGTCGTACGGTCAGAGCCCTCAGTATCGTAATACGACTCTAGAAATCCGCTCGCCAATCCTAATCAACTTATTACGGGAGATAGTCCAGTACTATCCAGCCAACCCTCTTATGGGAGATACGGTTTCCTTCACTAGTCCTTACAAAGCACTGTTCCACCACCGGAAGGAACTCGTGGCATTTACCAAAGATGAGGCATCGGATCCCGAAACAAAACGTCATGTTGATCTACTCCTAGAGTTCTTAGAAAAGAATGACCCAGTTACTTCTAAAGAGATCGACCGTTTGGAAAATGAGGATATGCAACTTCGCCAGACGTGTCCTTTTAAGAGCCTCTGGATCATTTATCGGCCTGGATCATTCGTCGTATATAAAGACGAGTACGGGCACCATCAATTGTTTATTGTCCACTCGGTTTCTGGTCAGGAAGAGATTGTGCACTCGAGTGGGCACATTTACCGACGACCTCTCATCATCAAAGTCTGGCACATATCTTATACGGGGAGCTCATTTGAGCGCATCTTCAATTGGCTCCAAGTCGGTTACTATGAAGGAGCTGTGAATTGTTCTTCTCTTGAATTTACTCCAATCGCTTATTTCCCGGAAAGCGACGATTTACTGGCTAAGCTAGAAGCACGAGGGATGAAGTATTGGTCTTTTCAAGGATCGCAATTTCGAGAGTATACCAGGGACATTAATAATCCAGGTATCCACGAGGTTAGTCCACGACCCAGATGCTCCCCCCTAGAGTTTTGAGATATCCATGTTTTACCTTTAGACCGAGAATATGAGGGTGATGATTGATTACGAAATGTGGCGCCGCATGAGTCCAAATGATCCCCTTGAACCTGCTCCTCCGTCCCGAATATCGAAAGACCCTCCAGGGGAATACAATCCAGACAGAGATTACGGAATAAGGGTTAATGGGTACGACATAGATCCTAACCCAGCATACAGGAAGTATAGATCACTCGATGGGAAGGAAGTACCGGACCGTATCGCAAAACTCCTTTGTCCACCGAGGGTGTGGGGCTACTCATTACCCACGAAGAAATGGGGTACATGAGGTATTTAGCGATCTTGGTTGAAAACTGGCTGACGTATCAGTAGAGCAGTTCGCCATCGATAAACTTGGGAAGGTTGCCTTCCGGAAAGATTCCTTCCAAAAAGTAGTATTGAATGCGCGACACAAAGAGATCGTGAAAGCGATGGTAGGAAATCACGTCAGTCGAGGATCTCAATTCCAGGACCTTGTCACCGGTAAAGGTCAAGGACTTGTGGTGCTGTTACACGGTATGTTTAGTGTGCTGTTTAAACGTTGAAGCGCACCAATTAATTCTATATGCAGGGCCACCGGGTGTTGGAAAAACTTTGACGGCAGAGTGCATTGCGGACATGTACGAAAGGCCATTGCTCTCCGTTACCTGTGGCGATTTTGGAATCACGCCGGACGTTCTTGAATCAAGGCTTTCGGATACCCTCCTACTCGCTGAGAAATGGGGGGCTGTACTTCTCTTGGATGAGGCCGATGTGTTTTTAGCCTCTCGTGATTACGATAACGTAAATCGCAATGCTCTTGTATCAAGTAGGGCTTTACCCTACCCCTTTACGGGATACGTTTGACTGATTGCTTTGTTATAGTATTCTTACGAACGTTAGAGTATTTCAACGGCGTCATGTTTTTAACCACCAACCGTAAGTCCCTCACCTGTCAATCACTTTTGGGTATGATAGGCTGATGCCCCTTCCTAGGCGTTGGCATATTTGACGAGGTATAATTCCTTATTCCTATTCACTGCAGAGATGTTACGTTATCTAAACGGGGTTTTAGGCGTTTCAATCACGCATTCACATTACACTCGGGCTCCCACCTCTAAATCAAGACAACCGCCTCCAAATCTGGTACAACTTCATCCGCGATCTCAAAGAGGTCCCAAAGCGAGACCAGAAACGATTCGCTCACGCAGCAAAGACCGATTGGTGCAAGCTCAACTTCAACGGTCGGCAGATACGGAACTGCGTAAAGGCAGCACTCGTTCTAGCTCGCCGGGAGGACAGAATGGTCGATATTCAGGACTTTAAAGACGTTATGGAAGTCGGTATTCAATTCGCTCAATATGTCAGAAAGCTAAGGAAAATGGAAGCGGAGCGGCTAGCGGAGAGTGGAGGCTTGCGACTTGATATGTCGAGCAATTCCAACAACTCAACTAGTCGATCAGGGGCAACTCCCTCCGACGCCAGGAGCAAACCGCGTCGCAGAGACGCCGAGTTTGAATTGGACGATGATGAGGATGACGACAGCCCGTCCGACTTTTAACCCAGGTTTGCGCGGCAGCAGAGAGCAGGATTATTTGTCTCTTGTTCCACAGTCTAACGACTCAAAACTACCCCCTCAATTTCTCCCATGTAACTTCAAGAAAAGAACAGAATACCAGTCATTACCAAACGACAAAACTAGCTACCCCCCAAACTCCATCGAAATACCGAACCCGTCTCTTTCGCAAAAAAGAGACCCTAGGGGAAAATCGTGATGGGTGAGTCAAGTCTCCTTACCAAAATATAATTCCCCGCCCCCTCCTGGAGAACACAGATTCACCCCCAAACCCCACTCACCCCGCCAACTTCTTCCTGCGCTCCACGTTTCCTACAAACAAAAACTACGCGTAACCTAGGAGTAAACCGCGACAGATATCCAAAAACCACGATTGATATTCAGAGAAATGAAATAAAATATAAAAAAAGACGAGGTAAAACCCGGCCGCGTAGCATTTCTGGGGGGGCCCTTAACCGGCGGTTTCAACGTAGCCCGCCCGGCCCCCCTAATTACCCACTCTAACACACTTAATCCTTTTTCATCAGATTTTATTAATACCAGCAATAAGACACTGAATGTAATTATGCTATCTTCTTCTTTGAAGATGTTGATTTTATGACAAAACACTGTATTAAAGCGGTTGGATCAGATAAGAGATGTATTAATAAGCTTACCTATAAGTTATTTTTATAGTGTCAAGCCTATATAAAGAGAATGGTAAAGAATATGATATGTCTGAGGACTAGATATATATATGAGGGTTATGGAATATAATTAAAGTATTTAAATTTTGTCAACCCAGAATAGCAGTATTTATTGTTCGACTCTTCAGGACTTAGTTGCGCCATAATGCTTGAATATGGTATGCCTATTTGAGCGTTAAACTCAACTCCCAATCGCGTTCATCGGGAGTGTTACTAGCCGTGGCATTGATGAATCGATCTTGGTGGGTATATAAATTTCGAATTTCTCTCGCAAACAGCATGGAAACGGCACCATCTCAGATCTTCGGAGATCCAAGGAAGGATCTTGAGTTAGTTATCTGCCCTGTTAGATTTAGGAAATGATATGGATAACAAGAGCTTGTAGAGGAGAATGAGTAAGCGGTGTTCTCGCGGTTATGAGGCTGCCGCCTTGGCAGCGTGCCGCTGCCAAGATAGCCAATTTTAACCTGCCCAACAGCTATCAACTTGTCCACAGGTTCGTAGTGCATACAATCCTTCCTGCTATCGGCGAACGGACTTCTCCCGAGAGCACTTTTCATCGAAGCCTCCCGTGCCAGTATAGACGCAATCACTTGTCTCTCCAAGGTTATATTCGTTGTGAGTCTTTCCACTGCCTTGCTGTGTGACGATGTCGGTCCGAGCGGTGTATTGGAGGTGGCGGGGGTTTTACGAAAAAACGGTCGGAGATGTCGCTTTGAGCATAGCAACTAGGGAAGAGACCGAACTCTGTCTCCATATCTCGGCCGGGTATATCACCAGTGGCTTTCTCGGGTGATCTGTGTGGCGTCCATTTCGCTTGGATCTGGCTGGGGACTCCGCGATTGCCATGGGATCGAAGGGAACGAGTTTCTGGAAGAGTCAGCATGGCCGAGACCGGACCGGGTATGAAGTTTCGTTAGCCATAGACAGGACTGCAAGGTGATGGTCTAATTCTCACTATCGCTAGCAGCTTCTACCGTAAGCACGACTTGCTTCGACGCATCTTAGAGCTCAGAGAAGCCCAAGCCTTCAACGGGTCGATTCAAAGAGGCGAACAGATCTCATCAAGCTGTTTCCTAGTAGGTTCATCTGCGTTGATGACCTTAATCAGAGTGATCGCTAAGTGAGTATATACATGTATAAAGCGAAACCGTCACGGGGTGAGCGACGCCGCCCTTTGACGTTACCCCTACAAATCACCCAACACCTTCGACGTCTACGTCTTCTGCGATGAACTGCTGACCTGAAGCAGGTTTTGCCTGACACGGAATCAAAACGTCTCACTACTTGCTGTGGATACACTATTAGGTAGCTGTGGTAACCTGCGGTTGTGCGGGCTGTCTCCTCGCTTTTGCACCATCTTGGTCGTTGTGTAGCTGATACCCCAAACATTGCAACCTTGTCAACCGTGATCTCCTCCCTCTCCTCTCCAGTCTCACATCAAGAACCACCTACGATGGCTTCAAATGCAACCGGCTCGCGCATCGACTCGCTCCTAGCGTCGGAGCAGCTCCACCTCCTCGATGAAATCGACAAGCTTCGACTCCAAGGAATCAGCGAATTCGTTTGTCTCCCCCAACTGATCGTTTGCGGCGACCAGTCCTCAGGCAAAAGCTCCGTACTTGAAGCGATCTCCGGGGTGTCTTTCCCGCGTAAAGACAACCTTTGCACCCGCTTTGCCACTGAGGTGATCCTGCGGAAATCCCGGACATCCAGCACTTCTGTGTCGATTGTTCCCAGCCGCGACAGGCCTGAACCTGAGCTTCAGAAACTCAATAGCTTCACAGAGAAGCTAGGGAGCCTCGATGACTTGCCGAAATTGATCGATGCCGCAGAGATAGCGATGGGAATGTCTGACACAGGGAGCGCGTTTTCGAAGGACGTCCTTCGAGTTGAGCTCTCCGGTCCTAAAAAACCGCATCTCACTATTATTGATTTACCTGGACTCATCCATTCGGAGAACAAGAAGCAGAGTGCCAATGACGTAAACCTCGTCTCCGAACTCGTCCTCTCATACATGGGGAACCCCCGCACGATCATTCTTGCCGTTGTTTCTGCCATGAGTGACATCGCGAATCAGGTGGTGTTGAGGCGGGCCAAAGAGGTCGACCGCGAAGGCCTGAGGACCATGGGGATTATCACAAAACCGGACATCCTACACCAGGGTTCAGATAGCGAGACGTCAAGTTTCGACTCGGGTGGCATGTCCTCCGCAACAGGGATTATCATACACAACATAGCACTATAGAGGCTCGCGACCAAGCAGAAACGGAGTTCTTCTCGAAGGGAGCTCGGTCCGAGCTCCAGCAGGATAATGTGGAGACCTCTGCACTGCGAAGCCGGCTGAGCAAGGTATTGTTCCACCAGATCAAGACTGAGCTCCCGAGTCTCATTACAGATGTGAAGCGGGAGATCGGGAAGGCTCAGGCCAGGCTCTCCACCTTAGGTGAGAGTCGGGGCACCCCGGCTGAGCAGCGGGCGTTCCTCCTCAACCTTAGCCTCTCTTTTTCTCAACTCTGCAAGGCATCCTGTGATGGCGTGTTTGACGACCCGTTTTCGGTGATTCGCTGGCGGACATTGTTGCACCCGGCGGCTACGAGCTGTCGTACGGAATGCCAATTTGGAGTTTGCAGACACAATGAGGAAACGAGGTCACAGAAGAGATATCAAGGACACAACTGATACGGAAGACGAAAAAGAAAAACGATTGCGAGGTGAATTGCCGGAAAAAAATCTCGAGAAAGGAAGCACTCGACCGTGTCCGACATCGCCTGACACGAAGTAGAGGCCGCGAATTACTAGGAACTTTCAACCCAATTTAATCGGGGAGTTGTTTCATGAGCAGGCCAGTCCATTGCTTGACCTGGCCCACAAGCGTCTTGATGAAGTGTGGGAAGCCACGAAAGTATTCTTGGAGAACAGGGTCAACCACCTGACAGACCCACACACATATAATGCGCTCTTTCAACAACTGGATGGATGGGATATTGGATGAAAAATTACAGCATGCACACAAGACGGTAGACCGTCTGATGCAAGACTGCGGTAAACACCCCATTACGTATAACCACTATTTTATCGAAAACGTCCAGAAGGCTATCCAAAATCATCGCGAGGTAGAACTTACTAAGAACTTAAGGGAGTTTTTCGGTAATGGCTATGGTGAAAGCGGAGATCAAATCACGAAATCTACGTTCAGACTTAAAAGCTTGGTGACCCCTCTCTCATCGAAAACTGAGGCAGATACAGACGCCTATGCGTGCATAGAGCTCTCGGATCGCATGCAGGCTTACTACAAAATACTCTATACCTTCAAGCCCTTTCTAGTCGCTAAAACTAGGTCGCACTAAAAACGTTCATCGACAATATTGCTGTCCAGGCTGCGGAAGGCCTTATCGGCTCTCTATGGGAGATTTTTTCGCCTTCTACTGTTGCTACCATGAGCGTAGAACTCATCGAAAAGATCGAGGCGGAGACCAAAATGTTCCCACACCACCACGAGGAGGAGAATGAGCGGGCGTCGACAGGGGTCTCAAACCCAGCTACTCCTGAACATAGAGGGTCGGGGGAAAATGCGCGCGAGGCTCCGGTAGCCTCTCCAGCTTTCTTCGAGACACGCAGTTCCCGCGGTATGATTCGTAGATCCAACGAAGAGACCTACTCAGTTTCCGAAGCAGAAGTATTTCCTGACGCTCCGGTTATGGCTTCGGCAGGACAGCCGGCCTGGAGAACGTGGCATTAATATCTATCTTCCAAGCAAGTGCCGGGCTTTGTCTTACCAATACGCCACCGCCCCCACAATCCACAAAACACACCACGAGTTTCACCCAGCGACATCATATGCGTGTCTTGGCAACAGCCGTTTCTTTTCGGCGCTCTTGACCGCTAGTAACCCCTTTCCCCCAAAGAAACAGACTGTGGGATCAATGGAAGCATTTTCTCTAGATCTGGTCAATTCCCTTGGCCCCCAACCCGCCCGGTTTCCGTAGAATAGTCTGGGATTGATGCATCTCTGATGTCTACTGGAAGAAAAGGGTGTGGGGTTGCAAGTTTGCTGGGATTGGGTAGTGGCTAGTCTACGAAGAATGACCCAGTCTAATCGAAAGTGATCGTTTCCTCACTAGGTGGTTGGCCACCCACCCCAGCTCAAACGAGACGGAAATATAGCCGCTGGTGGTACTGTGAGATGCGAAAAGTTTGAATACACCTCAGGTATTCATCCCAGACTAATGCCTATGTGCAGTGTGCCTAAATACCAGTTATAATACCGTGGAGGATAGCTCTGGGTCCAGAGGTCAACCGCATGTTAGTTTATATTAACCACTCTCTTGCAAAGCAACTTACCCAAATACCTCACCGCTACATCCTCCTTTCTCAATATTAGCAATACTTACTACCCACCAGCATCCCAACCGCGCGTCCAGCATATCCAGCTTGGTGTCCTATGTCAAACCCGGGCGCTAAGCAAAACAGAGATTTACCGGCGGGAAGGCGTTCGATTGACCGAGAATAGGCATCGACGAAGCAAGCAAGCCGGAACAGTGTGACGTGGTATATACAACTATAGCATATGTATGGGTTCGACCGGGCGGCTTCCGACTTGGCTGCGCGCTTGGGGGGTGTAGGGTAAAGGTTAAGTAGTTGGCTGGTCTTGATAACACTCCCCCAGCAGGGCCAAAGAGGGGTTTATAGCGGCCTTGAAACTCTTCCAGCAGAGGTACGTATCTAGAAGTTAGGGCCGAAGCAGCCCCCCCCATACCGACATAACTACCCCATGATACCAACACACAGAAAGAGAAACCTCCCCCCTCATGCCCCACAGTAACCAACCCCCACTCAGACCTTAGAACGAAATAACAGCATAAACCCGCCCCCCACCCACCCACCCAACCAGCCACAAGCCAAACCACGCGCTCTCACAAGGCTCAGGTATTATTACGGTCTAGACCCGAACCACTCCCACCGCATAACCGCC
Source organism: Geoglossum cookeanum (assembly GCA_021527025.2). NCBI lineage: Eukaryota > Fungi > Ascomycota > Geoglossomycetes > Geoglossales > Geoglossaceae > Geoglossum > Geoglossum cookeanum. The sequence goes on along the minus strand of JAJDFF020000244.1, from coordinate 20,604 downwards.
AACTAACCGCCAACACTCCCAGTCCCGCGAGCATATCCCCCTGTTTCTAAATACTGCAGAGTCCTAGCACCTTGCGCTAGTTAAAGTGACTGACTGGCTCATGCAGTATTATATATATGCGCACGATTGAGATTGTAGGAAATACAGGGGTTCGCTGTCGCGATGGGCTCAGCTGCAGCTGGGTTCTAGGTGAAGGTATATCTATTGTTCTAAGGATTGTGTGTGTCGGAGAGAGGCAGCGCGGAGGCGCGGGTGAAGAAGACTTTTCACCCGCTAGCAATCCGGGCTGGACGAATAGGGACCATACAACTTAGGCGGCTCCTATTCGCCACCACGGGATCGTTTCAGCTTAGTTCCGCCCGTGTGCCCCATCATCGCGAACACAAGTCTTGCGGCGATATTCCAACAGAGATGTTGAGGCGTGGGGGTTTGGGGTATGGAGGTGAATGGGGGATGTCATTCGTTTTATTCGACTTTATCTTCGTCATGCTCATCATCTTCATTCCTATCTTCTTCGTGCTCATCCTCATCCTCTTCACCCTCTTCACTCCCATCTTGTTCATTCTCATCCCCTTTAACCCCACCCTCGTCTCCACGTTCTCGATTCCCCCCCCTCCTTAAAGAAACCTCCTTCCCAACCCCCGATGAACCTCTAACACATGCCGTGCAACTCCACTTTCCCATCATCTACCAAGAGTTCCAGACCCATGAAATGTACGCCCTCGAGCGAGTCTCTCGACCTCCCCCTTCTTCAAGACCCCTAACTACCCACGCAAGTGTCAAGAGCATCGATTGTCGAAGATAACCTCTTCATAGTCGTCCTGTCCTCAATTTCACCCACGCACTTTCCCAGCCAGGCTCCCGCTGTCGGCGACATCTCAGGAGCGATACCACAAAGTGGTAATATAATAATCGTAAGCTAGGGCGGACCTCAGTTCTGAATTTTTGTTCCATACCACCCACGCCGCTCATCCTCGCCAGAGTTTTAAAACATAGCACCTAGTTCCTTAATGCTTCGTTGAGCAGTAGTGCCTCCCACCGGCGAATTGACCTTTCGCCCGGGTCGACTGGCACAAAAACCAAAATCCCCTTCTCAAACACCCTCTCCATGTCCGTATGCATTAGGCAATTGTCCACACCAATTGGCGGGCCCCTGCCAAAAAAAAATATAGTCCGTTAGCTCCGCTCTTAGTTGTACCGGTACAATATGAGCTGCCCTAACACTGTCGGTTGGCGGAGTCATTGCGTCATGACACTGCACAGTGCTGTCCGGAATAGAGGCTCGCGACCACCCCAACGGTTGCCTGAGGGCAATGCCCTATATATTGGGCTTTAGAACCGTGTTTACTAGAATGTAATAATCGTGCCTTCATACCTGGCTTCGTCGTACTATCAAGTAGCAGACAAGACTTGGTTGAAAATACTGGTTGGAAGGATATTCTGGATGTAGGCAGTGCGCAAGTATTCTAGAGTGGACAATAGACTTGATAAATTTTAGCCACGAAAAGTGGGCGACCCAGTTGACTATGTAAAACTACGGGCCCCGTGTTGCAGCTATAAAGTTTACCCCTTGCTTGCTGCTTGCTTCGTGCCCATGACGGCATCGCCAACCAACAATACTCGCCTGCAAGTGCACACCGAATTCAATTTGTGATTCGGGGGTCGATCAGCAACTTACATCCCATCCAGAGAGTATGGGGGGGTATCAGAGAACAGGAGGAGATCATCAGAGGAAAGGGGAAGCATCAGAGGACAGGAGGAAACGTCAGAGGATGGGGGGAGCATCGGAGGACAGAGAAAACATCAGAGGACATGGGGAGCACTCCAGCGACCAAAGAAACCCAACGAAATCAGCGCCTAGAACACTAGATAACCCATTATCAATCTCGTATTCCAAGCTACGTTCCAGTCTCCAAAATCAAACAGAAAGGTCAGAACAAAAAAAAAAAAAAAGAAAAAATATTAATCAACCCGCGCGATGAAGTCCCGGAGTCTCGATCGGACGACTGATCCGTTCCAAGACTCCTCCGTAGTATCGGTCTGTTTTTGCAGAGCAGGAAGGCCAGTCTGTTCAACCACATAGCTAGCAGCCACCGCCCCGTAACAGGCGGCGCTGACAAGGTCTCCGGTTTCTAATAGACCAACGGTAAAAGCTCCTAAAAAGGCGTTCCCCGCGCCGGTGGCATCAACAACTTTGCTGCATGCAGATAGATCACCCAGTGCAGGGTTACCCGCTGCTTGATAGTAGGCCGGCAACCACAAAGGTGATTGCGTCCTAGTATGTACGAAGCACCCCCTCTCGCCGACCCGAACAACAACAGCCCCTTTACCGTCTGGGCCAACCCCGCCATCCAAAATCCTCAACGACAGCTTCTCCAACATCGGCCGATCAAAGGGCATATCTCCCGAACAAAGCGCCGCGAGCTCGATATGGTTAGGAGAAAATACATCCACCAACCGCGCCACTCTCAAACAAGCACCGAAACTCTCCGGGGTACAGGAAGATGGCGCTGGTTCCCAGACAAGTACCGGTCGATCCAATATCCCTCGACTCTCCCGAAGACTCAACAGTTCCCGGATCTTCACCTCAACATCCGCCGGACCACCAAGAAAGTGAAAAGCGCGCGAAGCCAGCAACGGCGTACCTTCCAAGCAAGCCGGCGCAACGTCCAATACCGGCGTGAGATATTCAAATTGCTTCACTGCGTGACCTTTTTATTAGCGAAAGGCACCAAATCACAAGCCCAAGGCAAAGCACACGGGGGTACCGCACGTCCAAAAGATGAATCTTCATATTTAAGACGGCCACGCGAGGAAAGGCATCCGGGGTTTTCGCTCAATAGCAGCGTTATACCCCAACCCTCGAGTTGTTTCCGAATGTCGGGCGGGAAGTCGTTTCCAGTGCGGAGCATCCACCCTACCGAACGCGACTGGGGCGGTGGCACAAACATTCGTGCCCCTACGGTACCTACTGGGAAGTCAACACCATTATAAAATCCGACAAGGAGTGACTAAAGTTAAAGAGCCATGCTGGAACCGGGATTGAGGTGGAGCAGCACGCACTATAAGTCCCCGAGCCCCCGAGAACATCCGTTAGCATCTCGCCACTTGAAAAGTGGATTTCGTCCAGGACTGCCAGCCCAAGGGTTACAAAGCAGATCTGGGGCACCGACATTCCTCCGCTGCGTCTGCGTTTTCCGTAACTGGGGATAAACCGACTAGCCAACCACTCGAGGCACAAGCGGTACTTTATACCCTACGTGGTTAGTTATCATATAAGGCACAGCCTAGTTATACCAACACCGACACCAACAAAAAAAAAAGCCCAATAATTTCAAAAAACCCCATTTAGGCGTTATTCTCCCTCAATTCAACCCTATTCGCTCAACAAAACAACCGCGGGCGCTTTTAGTTATGGATAACAAAATTAATATGAACAAAATAAAATAAAAAATAAACTATCCAGCAAAGCAGGTAACTATTAAAAGACAGACTAGCCCTAGCGACGGAGCGACGCCGCCCCTGTGCCGCGCTGTGCTAGGCGGCGTGGGATCCAGTTATAGGCCAGGATTTTGTTTTATTAGTAGTGTGGAGATTGGAGGGTTACTACTAGGGTAAGTATGTATATATACTTACACATTGCGAAACTTCTGGCTGCTTTACCTTGAACCCCATCCAACACCTGCCAGATGCTCGATAGGAAGGGCACTGCGGGCCAGCAACTTCTTAAGTATTCTATCGATCAGTTGTTCGGCTTGTTTAGCGGCACTAATGGTAGGTAGTGCGATTGCGAGGGGTGAAGAGGCGTTTTTGCAGTCTCCCGCTTACCCAAGGCCACCCGGTAGTCGGTGGTGCAGCCCCCCGGACGCTCGCCCACTTGATAGAGCACCTCTATGCATACGTGACAGGGCGCATAGATCCCAGTCTGTTGGTGAAATTCGTCGCGTAGCAGACGGAAACATTCGCCGTCAAGCATACCTCAGGCTCTAGCGTTGCGCTGTATTCCGACACGAGGGCGCGGACCAGACAGACTCCCAGTAGAAGCGACATATCATGCACTGGAAGCCCAGTCACCTCTATGGCCGACATATCAACGCTGAACCGGGAATGCCACGGATAATATAGAGGTGGTTCGACGTCCAATCGCCTGAATGGGAAAGACTGCATCGCGATCAGGACCCTACGCGTCGTGCTCGGAAACAGACGTGCGACCGCGGACCAGCCGGTTCCAAAAGCTCGGGCGATATCGGCGTATGATAGGAACGATCCATAGGGTTACCACAGTCAGCATAAGCGCCGTAGCCTGGTCCAAGTCACTGAAAGTCGAATTGTTGCACGGGAGAAATCCATAGCGGATGTCCTGGCACGACCATTTGTAGCGGGCAAGACGAAAGCACTCGTTTATGCCTGGATGTTCTTCATCGGTGGGGCACCGCCATTCGCTCGTTCCATCAGAACGGGGAATTTGCAAACACTTGCTCCGTATCTCTTCGATAGGCCGCCTGCCACAATTCCCCACCCAATTAGACTCGCGCCGACCACACCCTCCTGCAGTTATCTGTTGGTCGAAGAGATGGAAAATGATCAGAGCTATTGTAGGCGCGACAAATCGTAGTGATGGGGCAGTTGTGGTGTTTGCATACATGATAATGTACAGGCATGGGATCGTCCAAAGAAGTTGCAGGACGAGCCACACAGGCTCATGGCCGCGGACTTTAGAGATTATCCCATGAATAAAAAAAGCGAGTGAGTTGATGCAGAAATTAGTCTTCCAGAGTAATAATTCGGAGGACGGCCGCGGTCGAGAAGCCGCGCTCCGTGCAGGGCCATGGATAGGATCGCCAAAGCTTTCTCGACAGAGGCGATAAGCCCCTAGAACCCAGGAAATCGCCGTAACTTTGTTGGCAGCGATTAATGGAGCTCCGACGTCCCTTCGGAAGCTCCGAATAACAAGGTCGATAGACGATATCATCGGGTAGACGGCGGCGGCGATGACTGGGTCCAAGAGGCGCTTTGCACCAGACACTTCTGGTTGGACAAGGTCTTGGTCCGACAACCGGCCTCTAGAGCGGCTCAAGACGCGCGAATTGTATTTGTGGAGCACAGTGAGAGTAGTACAGAGCCATGAGAGAAACGTCCCTGGTCCATAGAACCCAGACACAATGCCGCAACTCACGCAAGTAGGGCGATAAAAGTGCTCTAAAACCGATATCTCCCGGCTAAGTTTCCCAGCATCGCACGGAGCCCAATGGTACGTGGACACACCCGAAATCCCAAACCCCCAAATCAAGCCGTTGAACAGCCTGGAAGTGCGAGACATGCAGAACACAAAGAGCTCGAAAGCCAGTAGCCATGACAATGGGTATATCGCAAGCTGGTTGGCGAGAGACATGGCGGAATTGACTCGCTGCGAACGAGCGCCACTTTGAAAGGCAATTGGGATTAGCCGCCGCTCCGGACATCGCTGCAGAATCCTAAGGCTTACCGTGGAGTCTGGCGCGAGTTCATTCTGGAGCGCCTCGATTGAAATGCTGTGCAGCAGAAAAAAGGCCACGCGGTGGTAGATATCAGGGGAGCCGCCTCTAATCCTCTTGGCTAACCACATCAAGCAGCGAGCCGGCCTCCTTGACTAATCAGAGCCGCATAACCTCCTACTTCACTTCCCCAGTCCTCGCATTTCCCCTAGAAAGTAGGTGAGGTGGGGTGGGGTCCTTCAACTCGATGAGTGGTTTTCCATTTGGACGGCGATCGCGGTCGTACAGCTGCGGCAGAAACTGTCCAGCCCTCGAAAAGACCCCCGAAATCGCCTCACAACCACACACTGGGCCGTTTCGCCTCCTATCTACCCCAACTCTACAGGCAGGGCCTTAGCCTTGCCCCATAGCGTTCCCGGCTCCAGGTCTACCTACCCCAGCGTCCAAAGAGCTGAAGTCGCTGTTGACGCAACTAAGGCTCTATAATGCTACTTATATGCACACACATCCCTTCATGCTCCCCGCGTACTCGCCCAGCTCCAGACAACAACTTCCGCTGCTAGAGCACCGCGTTGTATCACACTAAGGACCAGCTTGTTTATTCATCATTTGAAACCCCATATGCCCTATATCCAGACACCGGTCTCCATAGAGCCTTTCCCAAGTTCCCTCGATATCTGCTAGCGGTGTTTTATTTTCTCGTCATAGCTTATACACCTGCTGTGCTAGCACACAAAGCCTCAATGGGCGGCTTCGCAAGAGACTCGGCATCCCCGCATAGGGGCTAGTTTCGGTGCCGGTCTATCAACACACAACAGCGCAAGCTACTATCATTCCCCGAGCAATTACCACAATTGCGTCATCTGCCCGCTTGCTGCAAGCAACAACATATTGGGTGCCCGTCAACAGCCCCGCCGCTTCCTGATCGGCACACCAAATCCCCTTTGTTATATTAGCCCTAGTAGCCCCACACGATGAAAAGCGACCGCGGCGGGGAGACCGCGCGTCAGCTGATAGCTATCACAATGTAGGTTGTGGCGTATTTTTGGGATATAGTCGGTGTAGAGAGGGATCCCCTTGGTAGGAGTGGGGTTTAAGTCCGTTGAGACGATAAGTGCTTGATACTTTATAATGCGGGTCGCTCCATAGCGGTTTTCAGCGAACGGATCCCGGTATAATAGACCATTGTAGTGGGCCTGAGGGTATAGTTTGCTTGAAAATGAACGCTCTTATATTACCCCACCCTGGAGAAAGTTCTAAAGAAGCGCTCTGATGTTAGGGCTCCACCGTTAATTCACTCATTCTGTTCGTCAGGGATGGTCCCTTTCAGTTTGCGTCCCCCATATTCCTCCCCCAGACCACACCCACACCCACAACCAGTCCAGCAATGATGCATTCAGGAGATGTCATAAATGAGCTCACATGAAGACGGCTAATCATAGCCGGATAGGGCCGTACCCGCCAAATGATAGTTCTAGAGACCCCTCCTTGGCCTTAGCTATCTAGCCACTAAATGACTGTTATGGGGGATCCTCCCGGGAAAATAAAATATGCAGTGTGATCCCGACATTGCGACTTGAGGCGCACCCGTCCAGTAGTAAAAGACGATAGATACCAAGCAAAATACCAATGGGATTTTCCAGTTGCGGCCCAGAATAATAAAAAAAAAAGAATCGGAATCTAGAACAGACCCCTTCGCCAGTTCCATGAAGTGTCTCAAGCTAGAGCCGATCACTAGGACGCGAGTCGCACCCGGGAAGCGAGTCACTTTCATCATCGCTCAATTATTGTACTGTCGTAACTAGTATAGAAGACTCCAAAACAATGGAACAAGAACTTCGCATCACCCAAGCACATAGTGACCTCGAGGCTGGCAGAATTCGCTCTATTCGTGGGGCTTCGAGGATACATGACGTTCCCTACAGTACATTAGCCGCCTGACAAACTGGATGACTACCTTGGCATGCAGCTCATACACAACAACAATCCTATACCGAATCCGAAGAATAGACCTTAGTTAACTGGATTCAGCGATGAGAGTCAAGGGTTTCTGATTCGACATGAAATGATTAGAAATCAAGCGAAACATCTCATTTTAAGCCGCTTAGATGAAAACCGCCGACAAACAATTTTTACCCATATTATAGGCAAGAATTGGACAACTCACTCTATTAAATGCCATTACCAGCTTAAAACCGTCCTAGTTAAACCTATTGAATAGTCACGACAGCGAGGTTGTATAGTTAAAAGCTTCCAGAAATGGTTTAACATTTTTCGCTTTCATATAAACAAATACAAACCCGAAATAGTCAACATATACGACATGGATGATACTGGATTTGTGATGGGTGAAACTGCAAGAATTTATGCAGTACTTAACAGAGATTTTAAAAATAATAGATATTCAGGATCTGGTACAAGAGGCAAGTTACTTATCATTATCGAGTGTGTATCGACAACTAGCTCAGTTCTACTGCCATTTATAATTTTTAAGAGCAAATATCTATAGAGTACTTAGATTTCAAGTGCTGTTTCAAATGACTGGATGGTTGTAACTAGTCCAAACAGTTAGACTAGTAACATATTGAGCTTAAAGTGGTTAGAAAAGTATTTTGAGCCTCATATTTGACCGACTCGCAAAAACCAATATCGAATCCTAATATTAGATGGTTATGGCAGCCATTTAACAGAAGAATTCGTGGATTATTGTAAGTAATACAAGATTGTCTTATCGTGCTTACTACTGCATATGTCCCATATATTATAGCTATTAAACCTTACTATGTTTTCATCGACAAAATATAAGTATATATGAACAATAGAGCAATGCCTTTGTTTGAGTAATATTCAAATTCCCAAATCAGAATTCCTGGATATCTATAGTGGAACAAAGCCACGAGCACTTACTGTTAACAATATACAAACTAGATTTTGAAAAGCTGGCTTGGTTCCTTTCAGTCTGACTAGTGTCATCTGTTGATTACCTATTCAACAACTACCAGAATCAACAAATCAACTTACCTCACAACTACTTCAAACTCCTAGGATGATAAAGCAATTGTATAATGCAATTACTTTGCTTGATTGAGAAAAACCTGACCAACACATTATTCGGACAAAAATTAATAAAGCTGCTACAACTGCATCTATCGACCACCTCATATTGCGATAGGAACAACAAGAACTTTATGCCTACATAAATAAGAAGCAGGAAAGAACTTCAAAGAAGCAAAAACGGGTACCAGGAGGGCAGGAACAAACTATTGGTAATATTCAAAAAGCCCTAGAAACACTAAAGCGACAAAGAACCACCCGTTGAAATATATAGCAATCAAGGCGAAGCCCTACTCTATCCAACATTGAAAACAACCTCAGCAGCCTCTATAGTCACTGTGACAGTGATACTAACTCAGATGTTATTGTTGTTATGCCACGGTAAGGTGGTGGTGGTCGGTGGTCCGGTTCTAGGTTGTGATCCGGATCCTAGTGATCGGCTCTAATGGAAAGAAACATATAGGGGACCTAGTTGGTGAAGGGTGGTTGGAATATATAAACGAAATAATGGGTAAATCTCATTATTGGATAAAGATCATGCACTTGATCTAGCGCTGGAAAAATCTCGATATCATCCGCATTATCCACAACCAGTATTAGTCACACGCCATGGCCTCTATCACTCACTCATGCGCCCAGCAGACGCTACCACCAGCGATTTTTAACCCTGAATCGATGGCAGTACTCTACGGCCATTTAAGAATCTCTGAACATCGCGTAGATCATCAGCATGACCCTCTATTAATACAAGTAATTACTCCGGGAGCTTACTCAACGCCGCCAACACTAGCAAGCGCAACCCGTCGCTCAGTCTTCAGCTTATGGTTGATATCAGCGATGATATCTTCGAGGCAGATAAATTGGGGGTCCAGGTCGAATGGTACGAGGAAACATGTGTTTGCCTTACTAGCTGCAGTCGCTTTACGAACATCAATATAGACAAGCAAAACATTAGAGTCAGGATAAGAATACACGCTAGCAATAGGCCAATCAGGTCACTAATGGTATCAACCCTTTTGACCCTTCCCAACGCATTACATGTCTCCTCAAGAGCTATCCTAAAAGCCACCATACCGCCGCAAGGTGGCCCGGAATGTCTACACTGACCTAGTTGTGTCTCCGATAATTCCTCCGGACGCAAGGATTTCTGTGCTTGAAACGCTTCCCTCCCCCGGTTTTTTGCTGATCTGATCTTATAGAGGAGCGCTTTAGCATATGCAGCGGCCATAGCTGCTGCGTATGGTCGCCACTCGTCGTTATCGTGGGCATCCCCATAGCTACAGACCCCTCGTATCACACCGACTGGGATAGCATTCATAACGCCAGCAGATTCCATATCAAGGCCAATGAGATTGAACTTGTCTCGCAATTCGTCCCTTTTCTGGGCGTTCTCCACCATCTTATCACCAGATCCAATAGGGCCGTACCACACTTTAGTTCGATCCGACGGGTCTCGCGGCGTGCGTTCCACAACCCCAGCTACTGAACCATTCCCCTCCTTAACTGCTAGGTATAGATGGTCTCTCTCCTGGCCAGGATCTGCAAACGTGCCAGTCTTATGCATTTTGTCTTTGATACTCTCGTAGTATCGCAGAAAGACATTCCCATGCATTGGAGTGAGAATCTTGATATTGCCAATTGCGGAGCTGACGATCGCCTCAGTCCTAGCTTGGATTCCTAGCCGCAAAGGCTCAAACCCATCAGACGTTTCTTTGCCTAGGTCATAACTCACAATACCGGCATTTTCACCTTCTCGTACACCTACAAGCACATCGCCGAGGCGAATATCGCGTGGAGGTACACAGGAAAAGTTTGGCAAGCCAGCCGCAACTCCAACCAACAACCCAAACCAAAGATTAGGAAAGTCCTTCTTCACCTGGCTAGCAAGCGCAGCTCCAGACCCCACGCCGTAATCGCAGCCGGCCGGGAGGGTCGCAATAACGACATTGTGCCCATTGATATCGCCCGCCATGTACACATAGTCATCGCCCCGACTCGCACTGAAAGTCCCCTGGTGTTCATGGTCTAGCATGTGCCACGCAGCCTGTGCCTCAATCTCGAGAGGGGCTATCCATGCCACGGTGTAATGCTCAAAGTCGAGCTCACGATCGGATTCCATTGAGAACGAGTTAAGAGCGTAAAAGCAACATATCACAACATACCAAGGCACAGGCGTAGGAGTATCAGCGGTAAACGGCTTTGGAGCAGGCGGCGGCGTATCTACCTATGGATTAATGGCTTTGCGGTGAGGCTTGAAGCTGTTCGAGGTCGACATCTGCAGCCGTCAAATTTTTGGACCCCACCTTCAACCGACCAATTATCAGCATCCACACCAAAATGCCCAGCAATCCAATTCTTCAGCTTGTGGGCATCGAGCCAATCCAGCATCGATGCCTAATCGACGGACCAGCTCCGGGCAGTCGATGTAGAGCATGGACCGTAGAGAGTCGAACCCGACCACCCTGGAACCCCATATTAAAGTATATCCAAAAGTTTAAATACAAAGTTACAAGGGTTTTTATTATGTGGTTGTGGGAATACTCAATTGTGATTTCCGCTGATTTTGATGTGTTTTCGCATTGGTGGGTCGCGGGTTGCTAAAAAATGTTGGTCTAATATCTGTTTCAGGGTACTTGCGCCGTCCGTTACCGCCTTAATGGATACGCCGCAATCAAACCCCGCGCGGCTTCGGGGGCTTAAAAAGCTCCGAGAAGGTTCAATACCGACATTACTCCTACATTTCGTCGATTTGCTATGGATTCTTCTTCTATTATAGCTATCGCCTTCGGAGCTGTGGCAGCGATAGGCGGTGCTTGGGTTTTTGGCGTGATTCTCTGCACAGTGCCGTGGGTGCAGCGACAGTAGGTCAGGCTCTCCGTGTCCCGCGATGGGCGGCTAACGTCGTTCGACAGAATCTTCTACGCGCACAACATTCCGATATGGCTCGGACAAGAGCTTGATAAGCCTGAGAAATTTGGGTTTCTAAGTATGGTCACTACTCGATTCAATGGGACTTTGAGCTGATGCGTCTGCGTAGAGAACCAGGTTGCCGTTCTCCACTTACCGACATCGGACGGGGAGACACTCTATGCTTGGCTTGTTGCTCCGTTGAAGGTCTATACAAGACTTGAAACGGCTTTCAATTCGGCTGGTCCCCATGAAAAGACGGCATTCAAGCTCCTGGCTAAGGATACTGAAAGCCGATTAGTTATTTACTGTAAGTGGCGACTCTGAGTCTAGTCACTTCTGCTTACAATCCACAGTTCATGGTGTAAGTCTTGCGTGTTCTGTATTCAGCTGAGAAGCGAGCTGAAAGAAGCTAGAATGCGGGCACTGTGGGCCAGACAAGAAGGACAGAAGCGTATCGGATGGTCTCGTCCGGAGTCACTGGCGACGTCTACGTCCTGGCTTTCGATTATCGCGGCTTTGGAAATTCTACCGGATCGCCAACTGAAAGCGGCATGATCACCGATGCCATTTCCGTCATTTCATGGGCGATGAATGTCGCTGGCGTTTCCCCTGACCGTATTGTTCTCTTGGCTCAGAGTCTCGGGACAGCCTTGGCAACTGCCGCTGCTTCCCATTTCATCGGCCTACCTGCGAGGATTGAATTTGCGGGCTTAGTAGTTTGCGCGGCCTTTCCAGACGCCCCAACGGTCTTCCAAGCCTATTCTATAGGTGGTTACCTACCTATTTTAGCGCCACTACGGATCATCAGATTCTCCCGGACATGGTTTGAGAGGCAATTTAAAGACACCTGGAAAACATCCGATCGTGTTGAAGCTCTTGTTAGGAAAAGTGACAAGCTCATGTTGACCTTCATCCATGCTACCAATGATGCAATCATCCCGTGGAGGCTAACAAATGAGCTATTTTACAAGGCCGTCAGTGCTACGACAGAGGAAGAGCTCACTAGGGAGGAAATAGAAGAAAAAAGAGAGACAACGCAGCTCGGCGACGGAGGCTGGACTTATATCTACAGAACCGGGAACAAAATCATTCGTACAGACATTGTGCGACACGGGGGTAAGTGTAAGAGATGTGAGAAAGTAAGACCATATCAATAATATAATCTACCTAGGTCATAACACTATCATGAAATGGTCAGCTGTCACCGCTGCTGTCTCACGGATCTTCGAGAATCCATTGGAGCCAACATTGGATCACTAAATAGAATCCTATACATGTGGAATGAGATTGACCCAATCTACAGTGTCGAAGGCCCCTGCTGGCAAAGCACGAAGCACAATGAGAGCTTGGACAATCAAACAAACTCTAGCAACAAAGCAACATAGGGTAGTCTGTACTCCCATGAGGATCTGTAAAACTGACACCTTACCCCTCTCTAATGAAATGTCCTCCATCTTTTACCTCCTTGACGGTCATAGGTAGCCTACTAGCAGGTAGAACTTGCGGTTTCCTGTGATCCAGAAGAGGACCATAGTGCCGACCATCACAGTACAGCAGCAAACCCGCCACATGATTTCCTCAGTATAACTTGGGAACTGGTAATTCCAAGCCGAGAAATGGACGCCAGCATACCCGGCCCAAATCGAGAATAAAATAGCTGATCGAGTTTGGGGTATTTCAACCCAAAAACGTCGTTCCGAATTCTTGTTGCTGGACCTCTATAGCTCTCTTGCCACGGCCATACTGGTGACTTTAGCACAACTTCGGATACAAAATTGGAGACCGTTGACAGTCGTAGTAAAATCCAAGGGGGTGTCATGCATTACAGGCTTTATAGCCAGTTAGTCGGTTTGTATAGCGAGCGCTCTAGCCACCGTTGCTAAAGGTGGTCTTGGACGAGAAGACAGAACAACACCTTGTAGGGGAAACGTCAATGTCCAGCTAGTATGCAGACCTCGAGCGCGGAACTTCCATAGGCTTAGATTTAGGCATTCTTAGTTTTATTTATCCGAATTAGTTAAAAAGAGCTGAAAATCGCTGGTCGATAGCCTGCTAATTACTTTAAATCATAGCCCTTGCCCGCCGGTAGAAAAAGAATTTCGAGCATACCTAGAGGAGAAGCCGGTTTTACAACGCACCGCAGATTTAAGGCTTCTAGTTCCAGCACCAGCGTCTCCTATACCCTAGAGCATCGGATCTCATTCGGGATCCCTTCATAACGCTAGAGCATCCACTGTTGAACACGTTAGGTATAATACGGCAGTGTTAGGCGGTGTTAAGTAACAAGTGCGCGGTATACACTCCACTCCTGTATATAAGGGCGCTCGCCCACCTAGATAAATCGATAAGAACTCAACCCAGTTCCAACATCCACACTCTGGAGCATTGAGCTCTCCAGAGAGGAGGGGCCTTTCCAGGGCCCCTATGGACCTCTAGAGCATAGCATTCTCCGGAGAGGTTGGGCTTTCCGGGATCCAGACAGACCTCTATAGTATTTCACGCTCTAGAGCATCGAACTCTCCAGAGAGGGAGAGGCCTTTTCGGGATTCTACAGACCTCTAGAGCGTTCCACGCTCTAAACACACGCCGTAGACATATAGCCCGGTAGGCAGCTATTCTAGGAATGTCTGCCTAATACTCGGTTCCAAACCCCGAAAACAAAAGCCGTCTCGGTCTAATACCCAAGCTTCTACAAAACGGATTTACCGGCGCGCACCTTATACTCACCCAAGACTCACCCCGCTCGCGTGAACACAGGGCGGCGTTGCTCACCTGCTGGATTAGGGTGAGGTCGGGGGCGCATTTTTATAACCTTGGCTACCACACGAGACTTTCGTCGAACAGAGGTCTATAAGTAGACCTCTCATTGCCGTGTATTTAATTCTGCAGAAGACTGCAATTAAACCACACGTTCCTCCAACATGTACAACCCCTCCCAAGGCCAATCGCGTCCCCCGTTCCGGAACAGGGTCGACCGATTCCGACACTCTTATTGCGAGAGAGGACTTGGCCCTGTATCTGTACCACGCAATCTCCCCGAGATCAGCAGGAGCTCCTGCCTGGTGAAGAGGTGAGGTTTGATATTTTCTAGCCTTGTGTTCCGATGAACGTTGTGTAGCTCAACTTCCAGACACACCGCTCAGGAAAGAGCTCCCACATGACCAGAGGAAGAGGTGACTGAGTCCAATCGATAAGAGGACGTCTCTTGTTTTCTCTTGATTTGTGCTGCCATTGGGTTACGATGTTCTCGGGCGGCATACACGCAGAGCCGGGTAACTAAGAGATGGTTGCACCAGGTGCATGGTGATATATTTGCAAGACAAGCCTTGCGCTTCATATCTCCATAACGGATTTAGCATCGTAACACTTGACCCTTACTCTCAACAAGGTGTCATGTAGCACAACTTAGCGTCTTCCAGTAGGGACCAGCAGCAACATAAGATGTGGGAGCCCCCGCTCAACGAGCATATATACATTTAAGAAACTCATCCGTCTCCGACACTACTCCAACCCCCAAGCTAAAACCTATAGAGCACAGCCAACATGCCAGCATATGCGAACGATTTCAATAACTTCCGGCTCGGTTTAATACTCATCGCGTGGAGGAAGCAGGTAGGCGGGGGGTATACGGACGCAGGCATTCCTCTTAACGTCAAAAGCGCGCGCGAAGTCAACACCGAAATTCCGGACGAGGTTCTCGAGAATTTACGTGAGAGACCAACTCATTCAGCCGATCCCCCAAGATACGACAGCGCCCCAGGTATCTCATCGGCGCCAGCGAGCTGCACCAATTCGGCGAATAGGGGTGTAAGCTAAACCGTACTCCGATCCCTCACGGTTTCATAACCTAACGGCAGTATCAGGCAGTCCCTATTTCAAGCCAGACGCCAAACAGCCGGTTACTCACCTTGATCAGCGACAACGAACAGCACCAGAGTATTTGCGTTATCTACGATCTCGGGACGAAAGACAATTGGATGTCTGCCAAAACTGTCGAAAACATGAGATTTCTAACCAAATTTCCAGACAGCGACAGTAAGCCTCCGGTGGATTTCAATGGCAATCAGTTGATATCCATAGGAGTGGTCCAAGCCAAGTGGTTGCGAAGCAACAGGCTTGAAGATGTATATTTTCGAATCACTGAAAACGGGCCGTTTCAGGCTCTGTTCGGATATAACTTCCTCCTCGAAAAGGGGCTTGTTACCATTAATGACGACGACCCCAACGGTGGGTTGATTCTAGTAGAGGATGAGGCGATTAGTAAGGGTCCGTCAGACTTCGGAGCAGAAACTCCAGACCCATATCCACAAAGTTGATCGCTAATGAGCCGTGGCGTTGACTCATTAGATGAACGAAAGAGGATAGAGGAAAGGAGGCTAAAATTGAAACAAGAAAACGAAAAGCTGAGAAAAGATCGCGATAATACGCGGAGCGAGGGAGAAACCAGTTGTGTTGACGGACGTGGTGACGGACGTGGTGGGTACGGACGCGGGGACGGACGTGGTGGAGACGGATCTTCATCCGCGAAAACACCCGCGCCCCACAAGTGATCTCTTGGGTCATTCGTGGGGAGTGCGTTGGTTTGCCAAGCTGAAGTTGAGTTTGCAGCGAGGGCACGAGGTCGTCATCTGAAGATGGAACACGGCAAACTCCGTCTTGGACGATAATTTGATTGAAAACTACCCACGCAAGAGTTCCTGTGCTCTGTTCTTTCCCCAGTGACATCGCGCATACTCCCTACCTAGCAACACCAGCAGTGCACCGTCCCTTGCGTGATCCAGCGTCGACCCACAGGTTGTTCTACTCGCCGCATCCCCGCACCCCAACGCAGAGCCTCCCTGCTGAGCGGACAGCGACCAGCGGCCCCATCCCCCACGATGATCAACCACCTTCGTGCAAAAGGAAAACACAAAGGGGAGGCACTAGCTTCGGGGAGTAGTCAAGAGCTGGTACGCCTCTGCGTCCATCTGCAGGCAGCCTGTCAAGACTTGTCGTTTTCTAAATACAATGGTGATCCTGAGAAGTTAGTCCTGCAACTGAACTCCCGATATGGATGGCAGGCGGATGCTCTCAACCGCCTGGAGGCCAATATCAAAGACTATCTCAGCGAAGCCTTTAGCTACGAGTTTGATTGGGACCTTGCGGAATACCACCTTCCAAATCCACCATCTACTCCACCCTTCACGCCAGGCCAACTTTTTTGCCATCCATCGTACCCCGAGAGGAATAAACCCAACACTATGATTTCAAATAGAGGCATCAGTTACTGTAACTACTCTCCAGCGAGCTCGCCTGGAGACAGCATAGCCGCGCCTGGCTCCCCCGTAATCAACATACAACCTCCTAATACAGCCTCTCGAATTCCTAGCCTTACAGCACCCCAGAATGGGTACGCACCTCTCAACAAGGACAGCCATATCGCCTCCACCAGCCGGGTATGGTCTGAAACTAGCCGGAGTTACTCGCTTGTGGGGACCGTCGAAGGAAAGACTCCCACAAGCTGGGTCTCAAAAAAGCTGCTCGATGACTATGGGATCGAGTTTACAACCAGTAGATTTGTCGCAGAGATGGACTACAATGGCAGGAAACTCAACTCGACCGGGATTGCCCACTTATCGTTTATTCCCTCAGGCGTCAAAACATTTATTGACTGGAAGTTCAACGTCCACGAAGAAAACGCTGTCCCTGAGCTTCTTGTGGGCGTTGATATATATCCAACTGTGCTCCGCCACAGGAATGGCCACAGCTTCCATAAGACCGCAACGGACCGGGCCAGAGGTACGTATCTTCTAAATCCCGTTTATTATTTGTGATCCCACTAACTCATTTACCATATCTAGAGCGCTACCTCTTCGAGTGGCTAAATATGGCCGGTCTCACCCTCCTCTGCATCCTCACAACTGTTCAATGCCTTTCTTTTTTCTTCAGCACTCCCTACCAGAGAACCCAGGTCCCCCCGATACACGTCCCAGTTACCTCAGCAATCAACCCTCAGGAATAAAACGATAGAATCGAAACATGGAGGGAAAAGGTGGGCTCTCTGCCAACAATCCACCAGACCCTCTATTCTATATACACCACCAACATATATACGAAGTATACGGCGTCAAGATGTTTTGTTTCACGGCCTTTCCTTCGTAAATAGCATAGGATGGGTTTTTCCAGCGTGGTTTCTTCTTGCATGCCCTAGAGCGCGTTATAGACAGATCTTATCGCAGACTTGGGCTTTCTTTCGTCAGCATCAGCATTTCTGGCGTTTCTTCCAGGACCACGGAATACTTCATTTTGGGGGGGACTTTGGACTTTTACTAGGGAGTCGTTCTTCAATTTATCCCACACTTCTGGCCCAGATCGTATGTACCAATATACCCATAGGGGTTTAGAAAAGGGTCAAATTTACGCTTGTTTGTAACAGCTCCTCGCAAGCTAGCGATATGTATCAACATCGTAGATCCAAATAAATGTTTTTGAGTACGGCCACTTATTCCAGAAATTCGTTGAGAATACTCAGGATACAGTCAGCTGAAATTGCTTGCCTTTTTCTCGTTACATTTCCCTCCCACCCGCCGACATCAATCGTCAGTGGTGCAGCTCTCCTCCAACCACGAAGAGGAAAGTGAGAATCAAATACCTTATCCTATGGTAACCATCGCGCGCCCGCCCCGTATGGAAATCGGATACCCCCGCCCAGCCATCGGCTAAGAACAAAGTTGCGTCGTTCCTGGACGGATTGACGCAAATTTCACAGTGGGCGAACAATGTTCCATCCCTCCCAGCTCAACCCTTTTTCTATGCCTGCAGTATGATGGCTGATATTCCCTAATAGATGTGTGACGCTTCAATAAGAGATACGATGTCTAGCTACTAATCGGCTTCTGCTTCGTTGACGCGGTACACAGAACCCAAGTCTGAGCCTCTACGCGCCCGAAATCCATCACCGATGACATGTCCAATTCCAAGCTTTCGCAAAGCAACAAACTTAAATAGAAAGGCATACCCGGATCGTGTGATTTCCCTGGAAGAGTGAGAGCCCTAGGCGCCGCCACAAACACTGCATCAACCCAGAGGTGTTCCGGCTGTCCCAGACACGAACACAACTTGGACTGCTACGAAGCTTTCGGCCTACCGTCAGCAATGCCTCGATTCATCAAACCTCTCAGGCAAGGACAAACTCACGCCGCCGTCGCCGCAAAGACCTCGACCCTTCTCGCCTGCGTCCCCAGCGTCAAGAACATCGAAAACACGACCGTGAATGCTGCGGTGATGCCCAGGCGTGCAGTCATGCTAGAGACGAAGTAGAGGATGATGATGGAGGAAATGGGTAGTAGAGAAGAGATAATAGTACCAAGGACATCCAGCAGGCGGTGGATATGGGTGTCTGAGTAACTAGTGAAATTGTCCTGGGGATTTATGGGACTGGAGAGCTTCTGAGTAGGTTCGCACAGCGTCAGGGCTGCAATAGTAAAGCAAATACTGACATTGCTTGTATGAAGGGAAATTCATTCACCTTGATCCTCTTCCCCACCGTCCTATGCCAACAAGGTACAAGCAAGTCTGTAAACCACCTTGTCAATATATCATCACTTTGCCTCCTCTTAACCGCGATAAGATCATCTTCTTTATCCTCATCCCACGCACCCATATCGTATCCAGTCAACGGGAAATTCCCCATATCCTCCCTCTCGAACCACGATCGTAGGAAGCGGAGATCGTATCTATTAGGCCGTTGGACACGTGAGAGCAAGCTCAACTGGTAGAGGTGGTCGTCTAGATGTTGCGGAGAAGGTAGAGAAGGGCGTCAGCCCGTGGCCAGCAACACAGACTCATTCAGAGATATAATTCGGGGGGGGGAGAGAAGGCAGTTGGTCATTGGGACTCTCAATCAGAACCATACACAGCGCTAGAGAGCAAGAAAGGGGGGGTGAAAAGATGGACATATCCACACTAACTATATTCCTTCAATTTCGTCCCCACCTCCAGCAATATCTTCAGCTGCTTTTCGTCCCCATGGTCCCGCGACTGTCTTAGATGCCACCAATCCTCTGCATACCTTGGGTGCTCAATCAGGTCTGCATCCACCTGCTCCTTCAGTTCCATCTCCAGGTGCGTCAGTTCCGCCTGCAGATGCAGGCTACGCTGCATATTGAGCATGTTGAAGCGGCGGAAGATGGCAAGTTGGGGGTGCAGAGCCATAATGTTGGCGACTTTGGCATAGCCTACCATTTTTTTCTCTTCCTCCACTACTCCCTTTCCTTCCATATTGTATCTTCCGATTTAATTCTCGTGCGATTGGCAACTAGCAAGACAGGATGGATTCAGCAAGGGGGAACTCTACGCCAGGCAGGACACAACCACGAGTTCTAGGCAGGGGCGATGAGGAGTTATGTCGACGACGAGATCCAGAGCCTCGCTGGTGCGAGACCATTACCCATGCATGAATCCGGTTTTCCTGGTACACAGACTTGTCTAGGGATCTTCGGCGGGGAATACCAGTCGCCCTAGCACGCCCCCCTCTCAACGACCTCTGTACAACCCCGTTCCCCAGCCATCTCTCACAAGACGGGGCGTGGCTGCCTCTATCGCGGGCGGAGCCTAGCAGGTGAAACCACACGCTACTTCCCGCCCGTTCTACCCTATAGAATCAACCTTCTCCAATCCCGTGAGCCCCGTTATTACGTTCCACTTAAAAAAAAAAAAATTAACCGTGTGGACACTGTCGTACTACCCACAAAGCAGGACATGATTCCCCAGAAGCGAGCGGGCGAGCGAATAAAACACGTACCCAGACCGGATAAAACTCGGGCAAAGACCAACGATCCACAACGGGACAGATAGACAGATAGATTAATACAGTTTCACGCGTACAACATTGTACAAGCAATACTGAGAATACATCCCCCCCTTCCCTCCCTCCCTCCCTCCCTCCCCTTGGCAGTGACACTTTTACTCATACAATCGGAATATCCCTATACTCTCCCCCTCCCCCTCCCAACCTTTACTATCTACTATAACATCAATCAATAAACGCCCGATTTACCCAAACTCATAAACCCAAACCTCCATACCGACATCCACCCCCCCCCCCCCCCCCCCCAACAAAAAAAAAAAAAAAAAAAAAACAAAACCCCCCCCCCCCCCCCCCACACACCCCACACCACCCCCCCCC
>JAJDFF020000243.1:0-50227 GCA_021527025.2 Geoglossum cookeanum | reverse complement strand
CACGTGACCCACAATGGTCACAGCATACTGTAGATAGTTTTCCTTCGTAGCTAGAACACAAGCAATACAATCACTTCTTCTTCTTCTTCTTCCGATCAAGGAGTCCTTCTTCCGTCTGCGTCCACCCGTACCTACTGCAACAGTGGGTGGATGTGTTGTCTACTCCGCGGCATCCTTTGTTTTTTTTGTAGAAAATTTCTAAGTTCCCTTTATGGATAGTGGTAATAATAATAACGACGGCGGTAGTTCTGCCCTTCCTTCCAAGTGGGGGAAAGATCGAAAAAAAAAAAAAAAAAGAAAAGAAACGCTCCATAGGCATGCATGCATGGAATTTTTCATCAGCCCACCTTTGCTTTTATGCCCGCTCCTGGGGAAAAGACTGGGAAAAGGAATTTAATTTTTAATTTGGCAACCTGGAAAAAAAGAACCCCCCGTTTGCGCTAAGGACATATCGTCATATAAGACGTGCAACATTGGGAAATGCAATGATGATATGTTTCCCTAGAGGACGGAACCCGACAAATGCAAAAAAAAAAAAAAAACATGAGGTAGAAGTAGTCTTGCTATTCCAACCAACCCCCTTTCCCTCCCCAAAAATAAAAAAAAAACTGGTATACGTGGTGGGAATGAGTAATGTTCCTCTAAAAATAGAATAAAAAAAAAAGCCCTGGATGGTCATGCAGCGCAAAATGAACCCCCGGATCCCAGACGCCCCAGAAGATGGTCATGGTGATGGCGATGATGACGGTTTAGAGGGGAAAGGAGACGTTTGTTTTTAGATGAAAATTGAAAAAAAAAAAAAAAAATTTCGGCGATAGGGGGGTACATCGCTCTCAAGTGCGAGGTGTTATCGTTATCATGATGGAGGAGTCATGCTAGTACTTAAGCTAGACTTCGTCTGCAACTGTTGCTTCTTGAGGTCGCGGATAATCATCTCTAGCTTCCGCCTTTCCTCTTGCTCAGCCTGCACGCCAATAACTGTTAGTAGAGCAACGTTGAGGTCTAGTAATTATCAAAATCAAACTCACTTTCAGTAATTTCGAACCCTCTGCACGCGTGTCTCTTATCATCTTCTTAAACTCGTTCTTCAGCACCATAGTACTTGTGCTTTCCCCGCCGGGCGGCCCCAGTCCCGTAACACCTAGGCCTTTCAAGCCTAGCCCACGGACCTTCTCGTCACTTAATTGATTCTCCAAGTTCTCAATCGTGTCTCTGAGCGAGTCTATCTGACTCTCTAATTGGTCCCTCTCCTTCTCGGCTTCTATGTTTTGCTTCGTCATGGCTTCGTACTCGGCGATAGTCTCCAAGAGCTCGCGCTGGAGCATCTGCACACGCTCGTTCAGCTCAGCGCTTCCTTTGCCTGCTGAATTCTTCTCTGCCTTCAGTTTATTAACCTCCTCTAGCAGTAAGGCGTTATGGGTCGCCATGTCTTCAAACTCTTTTTGAATGACCGGATTTGCTGCAACTTCTGCTGCGCGCTGGGCCCGGGTGCCATACGCGCCATCAAGTTCTGCGCGGCTAAAAGTGAGCTCGGTCTGTAACCTCACCACTTCGCCCTCAAGTCGCCTCGCCTCTTTCTCCGCTGATTCCACCAGCCCTGTTTTCTCCTCAATCTGCGCTTGCAGTGATGCCTGTTTCATCTCAACTTCATTCTTCGCATTCACAGCTAGAGCTAGATCTTCTCCAAGCTTCTCGATGTGCGCTTCAAGCGATGCTTGCTTAATCTCGAATTCATTCTTTGCGCTCACAACTAGAGCGAGCTCCTCATCAAGCTTCGTGATCTGCGCTTCGAGTGGTGCTTGTTTAGTCTCGAGCTCATTCCTCGTGCTCACAGCCACAGCGAGTTCTTCTCCAAGGTTCTTAATCTTTGCATCGCTGTCCTCAGCTCTACCCTGGAGCTCGGCCCTCGCAATCCGCAGATCATCTGTGACTTCCCCTAGTTCATCTTCTAAGTGGATGATCTCCTCTTGCTTTTGCTTTATCTGTAAGAGCATATTCTCCTCCGTTTCTCGCCTCGCCTCTCTCTCCGCTTTAAGCGCAGCAGCCTCGTCGTTGCTCTTTTGCTGTTCTCGGAGTGTGGACTCCCGTCGAGCATTGTCTAGGCGTTCCATCACGACTGTCAGTTGCTCTTGGGCACTCGATGCCTCCACCTCCGCTTCCCTAAGCATCTGACGTGTGCGATCGAGTTCCTCGGTCAGCTCCGTGGAACGGCCTCTGCTCTCCGCGATCTCTGCATCCTTCTCTGCGTCAGACTTGTTGTTGAGTTCCCGTTGCTGCCTGATTTGTCTATGCAATATATTCTTCTGCTCTTTTAAGCTTGTGGCTCGAGAGTATAGCCGTTGGACCTTGGCTGAGAAAGCTTGGAGAGAGAACTCTTCATTTAGGGGGGGTTCTTCGTCGGGTGAGTAGTCAGCACCATCGTTCTCGAGATCAGGGTTCTCGACGCGCTCCTGGCGCTTCATCAGTTTCCTTTGTCTCGCTTCATCTTCCCCGGACAATATAATCTCCCATAGGCCAGTAAGCACAGCTTCATACTGCTCCACCTTCTCTTGGTGTCCAGCGCTTTTTGCCGCCGCGTTTTGTGTGGAACCTTGCAATTGCCGTTCAGCTATTGCGAGTCCGTTTGCCAGGTACTCTAGTTGTCCCTGAATATTTGTGCCTGTTAGCTGTGGCTGCGGCGGTGGTTCTAAGGTCTGCTGTGGGTTCACAGTAACAACCATATTACAAAGCTGGATGTTAATTTCCTCAAGTTTTTCCTCCACGACATACTCTTGGTCTTGGAGACGTTGTTCTGCAGATCTGTGCTGTGCCATAGCCTTGAGACCACGTTCGAGGTAATTGAGTTGTGCTTCAAGACCAGCCCCTGGCCATGGGAGTATGGCGTTGGCCTGATACCGGGGTGCTTGCTCGTATGTCTTGTTTTCCGGGCCCGACTGGATAACTAGCTCCCTCAGTTGGTCATTTAACTCTCCGAGTCTCTTTTCTGAAACGATGGCAGCCTGGGTGTGCTGACCAGCGTCAGAATTTTGAGAGCTAGGTCTTGCAGGGGATTTTGATCGAGTCCTTCCGTCTGCTGTAGCATTGCCACCGTCGTATCCAGCGCCAACTCCGTCCAAATTGTCCGGCGTCCGGTATAGACTCCTATCGTCAAATTCGTTATCTACCTCTATCGGAGGGCTGAGCCTTCTCCCGTTTGGAGAAGTGTACATGCTCTCTGGACTTCCGGGAGGTGGCACGCGATGTTGCATTATTGCACCTATTGGGTGCCTTTTGCCGTTGCCACCGTGCGTCATCTGCAATATCCCCGACGTATGCTGTAATAACCGCTTCTGTATCTCTGTGGCGCGATTGCTAAGTCGCCAGAGCTCTTGCGCTAGCTCTTCGCATTTGCGGTTACTGGCTACAAGCTCTTCATCCGTCTTGTTGACAAGTTCGCTTCCGCTTCCCCTCCCAGTCAAGAAGCTCCGTCGGTGTCTATGTGCCCCACTTTCAGACCCTTCACTCCGTCCACCCTTCTTCGAATACAGTCTGCTGAGAGAGAGTGCGGCATCGCGGACCTTGGACTCGAGCGCAAGCTTGCGCTTTGAAGCCTCGATACGGTTTGATAGGAGGGTATATTCCTTCTTCAGTTCATCAACCTCCTCAAAGGAAAGGACTTCATATTCTTGGCTGTCGACAATGGCTGTTTCAACGAGAAGATGCATAGCCATAGGATCATTGACATTTAGCAGCGCAGAGCTTCGTGGACGGGTCGGATTCAGCTGTAGTGGAAAACCAGTGAGCGCTGGGAGTTCTAACCATGTCTCAGGGCAGAATGCACTTACGGGATTGTACCGTGGGCGATCCTCATTCGGGCTGCTCAAGGACCCTGCGTACCCATCGATCAGCGCCTTTGGCGATGGCGCCGGTGGCTCGAATGTCGCGCCATGCCGAGGGCTTCCTGGGTACGGCTTGAACTCGCCCTTGGGCGAGTTCAGCGGCTTTCTGAGCCCTAACCCATTCATTTCGTCCAAGCCTGGCCCTGCTGGGGACAATGCAAATTGTCGCGGGCTGCCGCTCGCAAGCGGTGCGGTGCGTAGATAGAGTCCAGGCAAAGACAAGCTCGTGCTCCGTACAGAGCCTGCGAGAAGCAGGACCCAACGGCGAGAAGAGGCTTTAAGCCCGCTGTTTGTGCGGGCAGCACTGTAGCCCGCAACTCGCAGCTCGCAGCTCGCAATTTGCAATTCGCAATTCGCGGCTCGGTTATATTGTTGGCAGAATCTTGAAGTGTCCCTGGCGTGTCGGGTAAATTGTCAACTATGCAAATGTCTGATGGCGTGCAGCGGCTCCGGGAATGCGTCGCAGTGCGGTTTCAGCAGCGCTCGTGGACACAACGGGGAGAGGGAGAGGGAGAGCAAGGAGCAAGAGAGGGCATTGAGGAAGAGCGAGAATGGAGTCGGCACCAGCTCTTTGCGCGTGCTCCAGACGGCGTATATCGATCGATCGGCCCGGCTGGGCGTTGAGGCTGTGAGGCTGTGGTGCTGTGGTGAGCGGCGGAGGCTCGGCGGCGAAGCAAAGCCACGATTACCCAAAATAGACGGACAATCCTCTACATGGTGTACTGGTACTCCCCATCATACTCTACCTCGTACACGGCAATTCAACTAGTAACTGACAAACTACAATGCTGCAATGCTGCAATGCTGACGGCACTGGCTCGTAGGCAGGGACAGGAACAGGAACAGGAACAGAAAAAGAAATCAGAAACAGAAACAGAAACAGAAACAGAAACAGGCCCGACAAGACCAGACCCCGTATTCGTGTTCCAGTAGGCACGACGGCGTCTCATTTGCGAGAGGGCGGTCGCTGCCCAACACGGACAGCGACCGGCCTTGCTCTCATGCGTCTGCTCTGTAGCTCGACTTGACCTGAACATCGTATTGCTGGGCAAGCAGCCGACTTGATTGCCCTCTGCTGTTTCAGCGCTTGCCGACCCACATGTCGAGCTCTTCAAACCACGACCAGAGGACGCCGCTTTCGAACAATACAAATTCTATCGTTTCCTCTCGAAGCCCGTCTCCGCAGGATGCCGCAGACAAGCCCGCTGCGCTCCGCAGGAGGGGCTCGTTCAGAAGATTGAATCCACGCGCGGATTCATCGGAAGACCCGCCCAGCGTGCATAGTTCAATTTTCGAGGCCCCTTACTGCTCATCCAGCGAAGGTGGCGGTAGCGGAGAGAAGGACGACACCAAAGCTTTGCAAACTGGAGCGGCCCGTGACTCGACTTATGGAGAAGAATCGAGTTCGAGGCCCAGAGACGCCCCAGGGACAACTATTGCTGGTGCCGGGCCTGGGCCTGGGCCGCGAGATCGATTGACAAGACTGGGAAGGACACCCCTTGAGACCATCATAGAGAAGAAAAGCGCTGCTACGATTCGGAGCCCATCCCTTGCGAGAACGCATTCGTTGGACGGGTCAGTGCCTGCGGGTTCCCAGACCCCGGTTGCAGATGAAGTATCGCCCATTTTCCGAGCCCGGCGGAAACAGTCCTTCAGCTTCGATGACGCCGCGAGTTTGGGACCTAGCAAGAAGAAGTCGAGCGATATCGCTGCGGGTGGGATACTACCGCCCAAAAAGGCGTACCGCAACTATGCAGGCCCAAATATGCCGACTCACAGCCGCCCAGAGCGAATACCAACCCCACCAGGCATGCCTTCCTGGTCACCCTCCACCCCATCGACAGCACCGGGCCGAGCTCTAGATGCCTCACCTTCATCTTCACCTAGCACCAGGCGGCCCAGACACCGAGATTTCTTCTTCCGTTTCCCAATAGGAGCGCTATCGTCTTCAGAGCGCGCAGCACCCCAAACCCCCAACAACATCCAAGTTACGGACCAACAGCACTTCGTCACAGTCCCCAATGGCCGCCCACGCTTCAGACCCCCACCAAGCGGCTACAGAAGCTATAGCTCGCTAGATATGCACCCTTTCCACGGGGCCCCAATCGCAAAGCCCTGGGAATCTTCTAGTGGCCGGCCCCCCTACCTACGCCCTCGCGGCAACAGTGCCATGACAATGCAGTACATGCGACCCGTCCGGGAGGAGACCACTGGAGCAGCTTCAGCCAGGCCTATGCTCACATGTCCCCACGCAACAAAGAGGAACAACCGGAGCACCCCCAACACCGCGACCAGCCGCCCAGCTAACGGGAACACAGCCCGACAAATCCCCACCGAAGGCCGGGCCAAAAAATGCTGGAAATGCCGTCTCAGCCGCTGGATAGAGCAATTCCCGCTGTCCTCCTGTTGTGGTTCTGTTAGGGACCATAGCGAGGGGGGTAACGACCGGAATTTCTCGACGGCACTGGAGTCCGTGGTATAATTTTGCTGCGATTTGAATTGGAGGACTGTAGTGGCAATTTTTGGTTTTTTTTTTTTTTTTTTGGATCCCCTCTGAGATGCAAAAAGTTTTATGTGGAGGGGTTTTTTTTTTTTGAAAAAAAATCCAGTTCTTTCCTTTGGGTTGTTTCACGGTGATAGGAGTAGTTGTAGGAATAGAAGGATAGGAGGATAGGGGAGGCGTGTTTCTTTTCCGTTAGAACTCGCTCCTTATCATTTTGGCTAGTAAACTAGCACTGTTTTTCCCCACAGCCTTCCACATTCCCTTGAGGGATGTGAGTTTTCGTTATTATCCCCCCTTCTTTTTTTTTCCTCTGGTTAGTCTAATGGTGAACATTAAAGCATTGTATAAGAAAGGCCCCGTCCCTTTTGGACAAATGGGCTCCCTTAGGGTTTTTTTTTTTTTGCGATTATCGTTTCTAGTCTATTCTCTATAGCGTCTGACCTGACCTTTTTTTTTTCGGTATAACACCGAGGAAAAGAAAAAGCCAAAAAAAAAACCCCCCAGTCCCATTGTGCGACGTAAATATACATGCCCACTTGATTATTGTAGATGTTGAAACCAACCGCTTATTAGCATGGTCACTAGCTAAGCGGAGGTATCAATACCTTCTGCAGCCAACGCCCTTCTATATTCCGCAATCGCCACATTGACCGCCTTCACTGTAGGCCCCAACATCTCATTGACGACCTTACTCCCGCCCAACGCCTCGGTATTCGGGCGTAACTTCCTCCCCGCTCTCTTTGAACGTTCGATAAGCTCCTTCTTGCGCCTTTCTTTCTCCTTCTCACGGTCCTCTTCAGCAGCGTCTGCAACGGCTTTGATGCGGTCCATGGCGCGATTCAGCGATTCTACCAGCTGCGCGATTTCCCCGGCGCGTTCGGGGTCTCCAGAAAGGAAGACAAGCCAGAAGTGGTGGAGGAACTCGGTGGTGGTGGCGTGGGTCAGGGTCAGCCGGTCAAAGAGGGCGGGGGTTAGACCGGATGTGGATGTTTGGACTGTGGAGAGGTTTAGGGTGTGGTTGGTGAAGTTGTCGGTTTGGGAGCGGCGTTGGGAGATGGCTGCAAGGACTTGGCTTGTGGCGTTTGATATGCTAGTTTTGCTACCAACTTGGGGTTCTCCCCGCTGGCCCTCGTTCTCCTCGTCGTCGGATTCCTCTTCGCCCACCCCTATAGCACTTTGCAAGTTTAGGCCGCCGCCGGAGTCACCTTCCATGAGCGATGGGTCAAGATCAAGTTGGAGATCGGCGAGGACTTCATTGGGTAGCTGCTGTGCGTATAAGGCGGCATCTGTGGAGAGCTGGTTATCCTTGTCGGAGGAAAAGAAGCGTTGTTGGTCTTTGATATTGAGCATAATGCGATTCTCTACGGCGTCGCCTTGGAGGTCATGTAGAGCAAGCTGTTCGAACGTTGCTTCGTCCATCCCAATAGGGTCGGAGGGGTTAATATCAGATGGAGCGACATGATCCATAATCTTCTGGCTTAGGTTGTTCAACGTTCGAATAATTGGGACCTTGTCAACCGCAGACGGCCTCATCGTGATATCGGGCTTGTTTCCTTTCCTTTGACTATGATTCTCCTCATTGCCCTCTACATCGATAATATGCGGAATATGGGCCGCCAGGAGTCGATTTCCCCCATATGCCTCGTCTTCATTGCGTAGGTATTTGTCAAGGATGGGGTCGAGTGCATCTGTCTCCCCGACTTTCTCTCCCTTTAATTTTTTAAAAAGGCGGCTTTGAAAGAACCTTGACCAGAAATGCTCTTCACTGATCTTGGGCACATTCTCGTCATAAACCCTCTTCACAAGTGGGTGCTGGCTGAAGATCAATTGTATCTGCTCCTTGCTAATGCTAAGCCTAATAGTATTGTCCACTGTTTTTGGCTTAATGGTCGATAAGACGTTATATGCTCCTCGAGCCTGGTTCTTCTCAATGGCATGTGCGCGTAGTAGATGCAGTCGCGTGGCCCAGAATTGCGCACCAAACTGCGTATTCGTAATAGCATCTGGTTTTGTGTTTTTGGCTTCGATAAACGTCTTCATGAGGGACGGATTGGACTTCAACAGCGACTGCTGTAGCTCAACATCAGACCTTAGCCTGGCATCATCATACCATTTGTCACTTGTACGAGGCGCAGATGAAATTGCACTCGCAATTGCCATAGCAGCAGAGGTGCCACTGCTGGCCGCAGGAGTCCCAGCACCCGATTTCGCAGCTTGGATGGATGCACTGAGCGCATCTTTGATAGCATCTGCCTCAACTCGTGCTGCTGTTGGTGACGTGAAGGTAAATACATGTGTCTCTGGGTCCGCGGCAGCTGGAGTCTGAGAAAAGATCTTCAGCATCACCTTAGGGTTGCTTGCAGGCGTTTGCTGGAGATCTAGGGCGGTCAATACTCGCGTTTCATTTGGCCACTGCGAGAACACCCACTGGTAATGTTGGAGATGGATATAGTCAAAGCGGCTGATCCTGCGGCGGCAGGTGTCCATGACACAGACTGCGCATCCCTAGAAAGCGACAAGACGCCGTCTTTCTTCTTGTACGATGCCGATCCTTTCGGAGGAGGCATGGTGGGCAGCCAAAAGGTAGGTGATGCTATTACGTAGGAAGGGGATGACGCGCCAGGCGGAATATTAGTGGCTTCGCTAGTGCTTGGGAACGGAGATTTTGGGAATGCTGAGAACAAGTTATTTCACAACAGCATTCCTCATTCCGAAGAGGCCAACAGCGCTGGAGATGCTCCGTCCTGCCTCTTTCTAGGGTTTCAAGGGCCTTGCCCATCCTCCATATAACACATCCTCTCTTCCTGCCGCCGGATCTGTTCCATTGACCGTCCTAAAGCTGTCCAACAAAAAACCCCTTCCTTGTTTCGCTGCCAAACGCTGGAAATGACATCTCTGCACTTATCACAGACTCGCAAATGGCTCTTCTCTTCGCCGCCGATCGAGTGGGCCGTCAACAGGCTCCGGGGACTGCTCATCGGCGCGTTGCGGCAAGGCCCAGTCCCTCAGCATGTGGCTTTCATTATGGACGGTAATAGGCGATTTGCGCGTAGAAGCCATATCGAAACCGTTGAGGGACATAACCTAGGGTTTGAGGCACTGGCTAGGGTATACTTTGCACATCCAGCGTGGGGTCGTGGATCAGAGAAGGAGCTAACTCGGGAACCACACAGATCCTAGAAGTCTGCTACAAATCCGGGGTGAAGGTTGTTACCATCTATGCCTTCAGCATCGAAAACTTTAAGCGGTCAAAGTACGAGGTTGATGCACTGATGGATATGGCGAAGGTGAAGCTAGCGCAAATGGCGCAGCATGGAGACTTGCTTGATCGATACGGGGCGAGTATTAGGGTTCTGGGCCAGCGGGAGCTAGTAAAGCCAGATGTGCTAGAGTCAATCGATAGAGCGGTGAAACTGACGTGCAATAATGACCGGTATGGACGTCTTCTGCCCTCCTCCGTATTACCATGAGGTTCCTGCTCTGAAAAGTTGGGGGCGAGCTTTTGTGGTGAATTCCTGCTGATGTTAATTGGTTGCCACCAGTGCCATCCTCAATGTATGCTTTCCTTATACCTCCCGCGATGAGATAACTACGGCCATACGCACTACTGTCCAGGAATACTCAACACCTCTATCCCCTGAACCTCCGTCCACTACCTTTCCTGAATCCCGCATTGCATCAAAAATCCGCAATCGCAAGCCTTCAATGAGCGGTGAGACGCTGCCAGCGGATATGTCCTCCATTAATGAAGATCTTGGAGTCGAAGATTCGGGTTCTGCCTCTTCTGACGACACAACTCTCCACCCCGACTCACCGCCTCTACCCCATTTATTATCACGTTACCCTAACCCGGAAACCATCACGGAAGCCACATTGGATGGCCACCTGTTCACCGCTGGCAATCCGCCCTTGGACTTGCTGGTCAGAACAAGTGGCGTGGAGCGCCTGAGCGACTTCATGCTCTGGCAATGTCACGAAGATACCCAAATTGTGTTTCTAGAGTGCCTTTGGCCGGAATTTGGTCTTTGGCACTTCTTGCCTGTGTTAGTGGAGTGGCAGTGGAGGAAGAGGAAAATTGAGGAGCGCGAATGGACCATGGGCAGGCGGCGGGCTCTTAGAGCTGGGCGGTGATTGTCGGGGCACTTCTGTTCATCCAGTTTCTATTCATCCAGTATTTGGCCGGCCTCTTTCTCTCTCGCGGCAGAAAGAATCGTTTATAAAGAGCATCATCCATACATATATAGAGGCATCCCAGCTACTTAGTTCTGTTAGGCGCTATACTCCTCCTTAGACTGGGTAAAGAGTGATGTATTCTCTTCTGTACGGAGTACGGAGTACCACTCATCTACCCTTCTATTACAGACTGCTCCGTACTCCGTATTCTAAGCGCTTTCCCGCGCTGATCGACAAGCGCGTCGGCATGTTCCGCGCCATGCGGCTCTTTCGGCCAGTCCGCACCAAGTCTAGAACCCGTCCTCTCTGGCCATCATACCCACTTGTCACCTTGTGTATGGTGTCCAAACCTGTCCATGAGTGTCTCATTGGCCGTAGGGTTGCCTGCTCTGCCTCATCTTGGTCTATCTCCTCTTTAAACCTACTGCTGGCGCTACTGTGCGTGCTGTCGCAAGCTTGTGAGCTGAGGAATCTCCTTCAGTAAGTAGCCCGGCGTCTGTAACATGTTATCCAGCGGCCCTAGGTGTCCCTAACGGATGGCTCGGGGACACAGCATGCTCACGATTGGCTCTACATAGAGCCTCTACCTATTCTTGTATACTTAAACCAACGACGGCTATTCATAATGAAGGCTGCCACCCCCGCCACGCTCCCTAGTTCGAGTCGACGGACACAACCCACCCGCCAGACTCGCACCAACCCTCCCCGCAACTCAGCAGCTGCTAGTCGAGCATATCCCAACGGTCGTTCACTAGGTGCCGGATCCACCGTTGAAAACAGTCATGGAGGAGCCAGCTCTCCAGGGTTCTTTCCTGCCATTACGCATTTTACGGATGCGATTACAGCCCTACCCAAGGACATCATTCGGCACTTTACGTTGCTGAGAGAAGTTGACGCGAAGCTTCATGGTCCGGAAGATTCTCTGGCCGAGTACATAAACGTAGCAGCAACAACACCGGCTCCTGAGCACAGGCCGTCTTGCTCACATGTGGAGGTAGTCGGAGTAGTGCCACCAGCTGAGAGTCCCCCAGTTATCAAACTCACAGTCGACGGAATCATTAGCCAGGAAGCACTTGTCCGCGAGGAGAGCCCTGATGATGGCGATTCAGATTTAGCCCGCCGTGCACTCTTCCACCACCTCCGATATTTCATCAATGAAATGCTACCAGCTCTCGACGAAAAAAATCATGTTATATCTACCGCAAATGAAGCCCTTAACAAGCAGCTCCTCCGACTTGAAACTATTTACCCATACGTTGAGGGTGAAATAAGCGAAGAAGCACGATACGGGAGTCTCAACCACTGGGCTTACATAGAAAAACCTGGCGCAAAGAGGAGTTCAACTGGACCTGAGCGTTCACGAAGAGATGCTGCTACAAATGGATTCTCGATATCAGCGTCGATCAATGACGGAGAAACGATTGGCACACGCAGCGAGAGCAGACGTGAAGCGATGCTCGCAAGGAAGGCAAAAATTCTTCAGCCTGATTCAGATTTCGAAGAAGGACGTGCACACCCAACCGTGGGCTCCACCAGACAGCGGGACACCGCATCCGCACAGCCAGCACCAGTCACAGGCACAGGGAAGAGGTCACATGGCAATACAAAGGCTAAGAAGGCCACTGATGGTACATTAGGTGTCACTTCGGTGACTACAAACGGCCCTGCATCTGCGGCACTTGGCCACCCATCCAAGCGACGCAAAACAGAAAAACTGGGCGTTGGCGGAAATGCTTCGAGCAGTGCGCCAATGGAGAAGACACCAAGCACCCTTACCAGTAGTATGGCGGGTAAAGGAAACGCAGGCAGCCCACGAGGGGGAACTCCTGCAGCTGAAGTCGGAAGAAAGAGAGCTAGAGGGGGGGGCACCGCAGGCGGGACCTCAAGAAAGAGGTACACTATCGTCTATTAAACACAGTCTGTCTTGCAATCCCTGACATAGATGTCTCCTAGGAACAATCCTACCGCTTCAGGTGCACAACCGTCCTCACTTGCCTCCTCGCCAGTTCATGGCACATTCGCAACATCCAAGGACATTCCTCGCAGCAGCCCTATACCGGGAGCAGGTCAACGGCCAGTCTCAGCAAGAGCACGTCAAGGCTCTACCGCGTCTTTGGTCCAGGACGCATCCCTTGCTAACCCACGACAGCGACCATCGCCATCCGCAATGAATAAACCAGCACAGATGAATGGCATCCCTGCCAGCACCCCCGATATCAATCCCACAAATGGGCGCGGTGCGCCGGAAATAAAGATTGTTACAAAAGAAATAGTCAATTCCAAGGGCGACCCCCTAGTTGAGAATGACGAACCAAGAAACGACGGTGACCTAAAAGGCACCTCCATTATCGGTGCTGGCGCCAATTCAAAAATGAATAGGGCCCTCGAAGAAAGATCTCTGAAGAAAGAAGAGCTAAACGGCAATAACCACACGGTCCAACAAATTGTCACCACCACCAGTACCCGCGGTGCCGGCAAGGCGTCTAAAACATCCACTCCAACCGCTAATTCCTTTGCCGAATCTCAGCGCGCGCGCTCATCCCGCGGCGGCGCAGACAGCACCACAGCAACAACTCTAGCATCAACCATACATGGTGCTCCGGGCCCCAAATCCCGTTCCCACAAAAAAGGCGCTAGTGCAATGAATCAGCAACTTGCGGCTGCAGCTGCCGCCGCCGCTTCGACTGGCGGTGGAGAAGAGGAGGGAAGCTCCATGCAGGGCGATGATGAGGACGATGACGATGACTCAGAACCACGATATTGCTATTGCAACCAAGTAAGCTATGGTGAGATGGTTGCATGTGACGCTGGGGACAGCTGCCCAAGAGAGTGGTTTCACTTGGATTGTGTTGGGTTGACGAAAGCACCTACGAAAAATGGTATCATATACCCCTTTCACGCTATTTTTTTTTTAATTATCTTCTTGTCGAGAATTATGTACTAACATTATATCCTCTAGCGAAATGGTACTGCGATGAATGCAAAGATAATCTAAAGAAAGGACGGGTTGGCGGCGGCGGTATACGGTGAATAAGTAAAAATCGTCCTGAAGACCAAAAAAAACTCTCACCATAAATGGATTATTTGTCGGCCCTCCCCAGAATAGGGTCCATTCAGTTCAGAGATGCGCATGTTGAAAAAAACACGAGATGAATTTTTGGGATGTTTCCTTCTGTTTCCCTTCCCATGTGGGCAAGAGGGAAAGGCCTGTCATCGGTTTGATTGGCCCGACCGTACACACGAAAACAGCACATATGATGATCCATGTTACAGGGGGGGGTGGGTTCCTTCTTCCTCCCCCCTTCCATCTCCCACGTTTTCGCGTTTTATTTTTCCTATTACTACTCATATGGATATTATTTTTTTTTCTTTACAATATTCACAATTTCTCTCCCTTATGACGGGTTCTGGGTATTCGCCTCTCGCAGGAGAGAGAGAGAGAGAGAGAGAGATAGGAATGAGCCATATACCATACCCAATGCATTTTAGATCCTCAACTCTCCTCTCTCTCCTCCCCATGTGAGAGAGGCGGGGGGAAGGGGGCGACTCGAAAGCAGACAAGATCGTGTTATAACGGATGGTACCTTTTCTTTTTTTTTTTTTCCCTTCCTCTGATGGTGGTGTAGATACCATGCCATACCATGTACGAATGGATCAACGAACAATACCAAGAAAGGGATCAATGGAAAAAAAAATTTTTTTCTTGTTTGCAACGCAACAATCAACAAAATAACAATATCAAACCCTATCCCCCCCCCAAAAACCCAACTCCAACCCCCAAAACTTTTTTTTCCCGCAAAAATTTGTATGTAATTTTAATTATTATTCATTATCATTTCGCATTAATATCAAGCCCCCACTCCTCGATCCCATCGCATCCCATCGCATCGCATCGCATCGCATCGTATTTTTTCGTTTCCATTTCTCGCCGCCATAGACAGACAGAACGGGCGGGAAGCGAAAAAAACGAAAAAAAACGAAAAAAAATAAATAATTAAACAATTAAAAAAGATTAAATAAATAATAATTAGACGGACTGATAGTAATAATAATAATAATAGTGGTTGAAAAATAAACATAAGAAAAAAAAAAAAAAAAAACCGAAAAAAAAACAAAAAGAGTAAGGGGGGGGTATGTTTTAGGGAGGGGGAAAAAAAAGAGAAAAAACTTTTTTCACACAAAAGTTAGCGGAATAATTTAATAGGAAAAAACAAAAAAAGAAAAAAAAAGGGCTCCCTTGTAGTTTTTTCCTGATTGCTCTCTCTTGTAGGGGTATTTTTTTTTCTCTTTTTTTTTTTTTTTTTGGCATGCTTGAGTTAATAAACAGACCCTGAACCGTAGGCAATGCGATGCGATTTAGTGTAGAGGTAAAAAAGAAAAAGAAAGTAGTCAAAAGGAAATTATTAGCAGCCTTCCCCCCCATGTTGTGTGCACTCCTACGAAAAATATGCTTTTATTGTCGTCAACCACTAATTCATCCACCCATCCATCCCGTTCATCCCCCATTCACTCATCCAAGCTCACTCGCCTTTGTACTTCTCCTGAAATACATTAAATGCATCTTCTAGGAGATCGTGTTCTTCCTTCATATGTGCGACCTTCAAACCTGTCGCGACGCTCGCGCTCGGATTTCGGCCGGCATACATGACGTGCTTGTGGGTGTGGTGTTCTGTAGCATTCAGGAGGGTCTCAATGCGAGGCTGTGTGAAGCTCCAAGCGCCGGCATTCAGGGGTTCCTCTTGGCACCAGACGATGTTCTTAGCGTTGGGGTACCGGTCGAGATTTTCCTTGAGCTGGGCCCAGGGGAAGGGGTTCAGTTGTTCAATACGGGTGATGGCGGCATCTCTGATTTCTTTGCTGGCACGGTGCTTGTGGAGGGCAGCGTAGACTTGGCCTGTACAAAGGATAACACGCTCAATGTTTTCTGGGTCGTTGATGGACTTTCCATGCTCAGGGTCGGGGATGATCCACTGGAAGTGCGAATTACCAGTAAAGTCTTCAATCGGGGAGCGTGCAATAGGGTGACGTAAGAGGGATTTGCTGAAGAATAGTATAAGAGCTGCGAAGTGTCATTTAGCAAAGTACTAAATATCAATAGGAGGGAAAATAGCGTCTTACGTTTTCTGAATTGACGGTTCATCTGCCTCCTTAGGATATGGAATAAGTTTGAGGGCTCAGTCATGTAGGCAATCTGCATATTGCAATCCTGGTGTTGACGATCCAACTTGTCAGGACTGGGGAAGATCCTTGGGTCTTCGTTACAGAGCTGCAAATATCGCTCCATCCTGCCGGAAGAGTGCTCTGGGCCCTGTCCATCGTAGCCATGGGGAAGCGACATCACCAAGCCAGATCGCTGAAGCCACTTTACTTCTCCAGATGCAATAAATTGGTCAATGATGCACTGAGCATTATTGGCAAAGTCGCCGAACTGGGCCTCCCACATGACCAGCGCCTCAGGAGAAGACAGGGAATAGCCATACTCAAACCCGAGACTATCGGCGATTGTTAGTAGCCGGTCAAATATAGCGAACCTAGTTAAGAATCGACTTACGCTCCGAATTCGCTCAAGGAGGAATTCGAGATAACAAAAGTCCCCTGGCCCCTTGAGATATGCTGCAGTGGTGTATACGTCGCTTCGTTCTCTTGGTCGTGCAAGACGGCGTGACGCTGGGAGAAGGTTCCTCTCTCGACATCCTGGCCAGATACTCTCACATGGCGGCCGTCATCAACCAGGGACGCAAAAGCTAGAGCTTCAGCAGTTGACCAGTCAATTGCTTTGCCTTCATCGACCGTCTTCTTCCGGCCAGCGAGAATGCGTTTTAAGTTTCGATGAACGTTGAATCCTTCCGGCGCGGTGGCAATAGCCCCACCATAGTGCCTCAGCTTTTCCACGGGCAGGGCTGTGGGCAAGTGAGGTAAAACCTCTGTGGCAAGTTCCTTTGGTGATTTGAAACCATTCCAGGCAGACGCCAGCCATTCCCTAGCGGACGGTTGGTAGTCCTTACTCCTAGCAAAGCTGTCTTCGAGCATGCCCCAGACCCATTTTTTGTGTTCATCAATATCCTCCTTGGTGAAGGTATTTTCCTCAAGAAGCTTTGACACGTATTTGCTCAATTGGCTTTCCTGTGACTCGATTCGTTTGTACATAATGGGTTGAGTAAATGAAGGCTGGTCAGTTTCATTGTGTCCATGTTTCCGATAGCAGTTGATGTCGACAACCACATCTCGTTTGAACTCAGCGCGCCAGTCCGCTGCCATCTGGCAGACAAAATTGAGAGCTTCTACATCATCAGCATTAACGTGGAATACGGGCGCGTCTATGGCCTTGGCGATATCAGAGCAGTATGGGGTGGAACGTGCAAAACGGGGATCGGTGGTAAAGCCAATTTGATTGTTCACAATCAGATGGATGGTCCCTCCGGTAGAGTAAGCCGGTAGTGAATGGAAACCCAGTGTTTCGTAGACCACACCCTGAGCAGCAAAGGCAGCATCGCCATGCACCAAAACACCCATAGCAGTGACGTGAGATTTTTCATCGTTATTGTAGTGTTGGATCGCTCTGGTCTTCCCCAGGACAACCGGGTCCTCGGCCTCTAAATGTGATGGATTCGCAACAAGAGATAGCTGCACGCGCTTGCCGGACGGTGTCGGGCGTTCAAAGTTCATACCAAGATGGTACTTGACATCACCGGAACCTTCATCAGTGGCATCAGCAGAGCCACCAAATTCGCTGAAAATCGATTCGTTTGGTTTCCGCACAACGTTGCTCAAGACGTTCAGGCGGCCACGGTGAGGCATGCCAATGATAATGTCTTTCACGCCATAGTCGACGCTTCGGTCAATGAGTGCTTTCATCCCAGGAACCAAGCTCTCGCAGCCCTCGAGCCCGAAACGCTTGTCGTTGGGGTATTTCGTTGCAAGAAAGCTTTCAAAGCTTGAACTCCAAATTAGGCGATCTAAGATCCTCCGTTTCTCGTCGGTAGAGTACTTGTAGGGTTGTGGGATCTCGACTCGATCTCGGATCCAGTCACACTGCTCTCTATCCGGAATATGTATGTACTCAATTCCGTATGATCCACAGTAGAGTTTTTCGCAAGCCGCGATAATATCCCGGAGGCTCATCCTTTCCCTCTCCTCGTTTATAAATCGGGGCAAAATACCAGGTCCAAGCGTATATTCAGCATCCAAATCCTTCTCGGTGAAGCCGTAGCGGTCAAGCTCTAATTCCTTGGGCTTGCTCGTCCTAAATGAAACTGCCTCCGATCTGATACCTAGGGGGTCGATCTTCGCCTTGTGATGTCCTCGAGCCTGATAGGCTCTTACGAGCAACTGAACCTTCAAGTGATTCATAACCTCAGACCCTCGGCCTGCCGCTGTTCCTGGCATGAAACTTGGAACACCTCCAACAGGAGCTGGTAGGAGTGTTGGAGGCGGTTGAAAGGCTTGGGAAATAGGCATGTCGCCGTCTTCCATATTACGAAAGTAGACTTGCCATGAGACGTGGACGCTCGATGGCTCTTTTTTCCACGACACATACATCTCGTCGATATAGTTCGCGGTATTACCTTGGAGGAACGAGTCATTAGGATCCTAGAAAAGCACATTCTAAATTAGATATGGACCTGCTGAAGGGTACTAGACCACCTAAGAAAATAAGCATCGAAGCTGCACTTACAACCCCCCGGCTGGTGTCAGTGGCAGCAACGGCGTAACACCTCCTCTGGCTCGACAACGCCGCCACAGCAAGATCTCTCCTCTTCGACACCAAGCCGCATCCTCGAGAGTCAAACAAGGGAGCTTTGGCTGAGCTTCGACATGCGCCACGCGTGCTCAACAGCCGTGTCGAGCAGCATCCGCCCCTGGCGAGGCCAGCGCTCGACGTGCGTAGTGACGGGCGAAGCATTGTGTAACAATAGCAATTAGACAAAAAAACGTAAGGGGCGAGACTGGTGCACGGCGCCTGATCCGCGAAAAACTAGTGAGTTGGGAAAGAAGAAGACGGGCAAATGCTGAGGCTTGGAGAATATCGAAATGAGCGAACCCGGCCAGGGAAAGGTGCAGGCGAGATTTGGGGACGTACACCTATATTAGATGTACGAAACACAAGGTACTGGTAGCGCCAAGATTGGGGCTCCTTGTGGCAGCAAGCGGAGATGGCTTTCCCTGGGCTTTGCCTAGCCCCCTTGCGGCTAGGCGGGAAGCCGTAGCTGCTGTCGGCCCAAGTCACCCGACGCGCACTGATGTTAATGCCATTATGTAAGTTGCTGCCGGCCTGCCATAGAGAGCTGGAGAACGCATCTCCATCACGTTCTGGCTGAGCTCCAGAGTCAAGTACAGGCTCGGCTGGCCACTCGGAGCTCGTCAATGCTCTAGGCGCTGTGGGCCTGCTGTGGGCCCTCTGCGGCGCAGCATAAACCCGCCGATGCATGCGGTCTTCACGAGGTTCAGTATCGCACGTGGTCCTGCCCCGAGCCTGCCGTCATCACGAGGTGGCAAACTGTTTTACTGTACGTAGCCCACGCTCAGGGGATTAGAGTGCTTAATGGACCTACGGGGTACAAATTACAAAGTGGAACTTCTAGTTGATTTGGATGAGGATGTTCTACAACAAATGGTACGGAATCCGTACTACAATCCTGCGTACGAAATACATGCTCATTAGAGGACTGATGAAACGTACAGAGGAAAACTGGTTAATAATCCTCCGATTAACCAACCCTAAAGCTGCTAGTATGCACATGCAACGAATTTCTGACTACCCATTCTACTCTCTCTCAGCTCCTATATATCTAGTGCATCTATCTAGTGTATCTATCCGGGGCGGCCGTGAATCAACTGTTAACCCGGCAACCTGGTATAAGTACTACGTAGCACGGAGCCAGCATAGACCCAGATTTCATGTAGTGCGGGGGCGAACCTCGTATTACACAATCACCAATGGATGGTCGAATACTCGCACCACATGGGCTGTATGACCTCAAGTCCGAGTTAAGCCCCTTGCTATAAACCTGGAGGGGCAGTTGAGCTTTTTTTGGTCCTTGCCGTAATTTCATCCCTCCCGCCTCTCCTCCGGGATCCTCACCGGCTTTGGAGGAGATGCTCGCCAGCAATCCGTATATTCAGCCCGCGAGCGGCAAAGCTGACGTGACGGATCATGGCATGCGATTAGGGGAAACCTAGTTTCCCTGGGTCCCCATTCACAAACGGGGAGTGCGCTGTTGGTCAGCGGCACGCACGCACTCCAGACGCGATCAGCATTCCGAGCAAGAAGAGACAACATCATCGAGACAATCCCTGCTCCGCGCGTTCAGGAGTAGTTGTGGGTGCGGAGTACGAGGTGCGAGAGCAGCGCACAGAGCAGTGTTCGGCCCGCTCTCCGCCAGCTGTGACAGCTTTTTGCCGGCACGGGCTGATGCCCCAGGCAGAAACGGGTCTAGCGCGAATGGCCCTGCTAAGCAGCAGATTGTTGCCCGGAGGATTATCCGCGAGCCGTTCCGTATCAACAAACCCGTCGACTTGGCCCAATCAGCGCCAGCGCGGACTACGGCAGGCCGCGCAGTGCACCCGAGCTCCTTTCGTTTGTGTTCCATGTCCTATCCCGGAGTTGAGTTGAGTTGCTCCTGGTTCCCTGGTTCCTCGTGCATCTTGTAAGTACAATATTGTACTGCGGAGCCGGAGCAGCACCAGCAGCAGCAACACCGGACTCCGTACTCCTCATTTCGTGCTTACGCATAGCCAGCCCTACGCCGTGCATTTGTCGTTCTTTGTGCTCTTCTGCAACATCACTTCCAACACTCGCCGCTTGACTTCGCGCAACTTGCTCTTTTCCTTCCCCTTCTGTGCGTATTCGAAGACCTCTGCAGGCCGGCAATGTGAGTTACCACCACTGATCTTTTGACTGCCTAGCGTGCCTCCAACTCACGTCACTCGAGCTCTCATCTGTTCTTTGTCCAACTTCAGGCCAAGGGTAGTGCTCCGTAGTCTTTACCTGTAGTCCCTATCTGTTTTGTTCCGCAACCGTGCGAGTACTTCGTACACCGACCTTTATTCTATTCTATCCCGGACATTACTCTGGCAACGGTCCATGCCACTCGTTATTTAGCCCGCGGATATTGAGCTTTCTACCAACGAACTGCTATACGAACCAACGACATGGCGAACAGCAATGAACAGTACATCAAGCGGAATCCGTCGGCAGATAACCATACAGTGCAAGAGCGATCCCTCTCCAGCTCCCACTTAACACCGCAGCCCCTACCCTTCAATTTCTCTCAACAACACCACCAACAGTCCCAAAGACGGCGAACACCAGGGGGAAGCTCTCCGTCGTCTACATTGCTACAAGACCTACTCCGCGAGAAGAAAGCGCAGAGCCGTAGGGTATCGAAAGCGTACAATTCTCGCCGGAGAAGCGGGAAAGACGAAGGGTTGTTTGGCTCGGATGACATGGAGTTTGCGAATCGAAGACTAGTGCAGAGCTCCCCTCTGGGGTCTCTCCACGCGGTAGATGTAAGGGGAGATTCCAAGGACGGTAGCTCTAGGAGACAGAGCACTACTGGGCTGAAAGGCTCAGTAGGCGCCAGGGGCATGGGAGCTAGAGAGGTAGATGAGGTATGGTAATCCCGAAGATTTCGGGAATGGAGATGTCCTTGCTAATTAGTGCTACAGTTCATCTCAACGTTACATAAGCAAAATTTTGACCTCAAGCTCGAGCTGTACCATCGCCGCCAACGAATGACTGAGCTGGAGGAGCAACTGGAGCAATCTAAGGAATTAGAAACCGAAAATGAGGAGTTACAGGAAGTGAATGAACAGCTTTTGCTGGAACTGGAAAAAAGGGATAAAGCGGTGGAGGAAGCAGTTGGCATTATATGCGAATTAGAAGAAAAGGTCGAGAAGCTGGAGGAAGAGTTGATGACCGAGACGAGACCGTCGACGGCCCAACCAGACACTGACTATCTAACGACCGAGCCTGAAGAGAATGCACCGCCGTCCCCACCTCCGGGCGCTGGAAACCCAGAGGCACCGGCAACGCCACCACCAGCAGCCGGCGTATCAAAGAAAAATCCCTCTAGACCTGGGATCACAAAGACATCGTCGTCAAAGCTGATTGACATATCCACACCATATCACCGTAATCCACCAGCTTCTGCATATCGCACACCATCATTTCTAACTGGGGAAGATAGCAAGAGTGCAGGAGCTCTACGGAGTTTATACCTTGCAGGTGAAGAGGGCAGAGGTTCATACAGTTTTCTCACGCTCTCGCGAAGAGCTAGTGGCATGAGTAGGGATGCGCCAGGAAGTCCAGACCCTAACGGAGACGGAATGGACTCACCACGACTGAGCGTGCTAAGCGAGAGTAGTTTTCTGAGCGTCTACGGGGACACAAGACGTCTGGATCTTAATGCCGATGATGAGCTGATTGAAGATTATGAAGAGGAGAAAGCGGATGACGAATTTGGCGAGGCAGAAGATGGTGTTAGGCAAAGCAACAAACAAACTAGAGTTGCACGGGTCGAGAAGTGGATTGATGACCGCGCGACTCCTTCAAAACCAAGCAGGGTTCCGTATGGTAGAGGCCAGTTCCTATCGATAGGTGACGTACTGCATAATCGCCCGCATCTAGTCGACGATGGGAAGTTCCCTCGAAACAGCCCGCAGAGGGAATCACCAACATTCTTTATGCGTGAAGAAAGGTCGAGAAAGGAAAACGCTGAACCTATGGTTATGACGGATAAAATTATCTTCGGGCAGAATTCCCCGTTGCAGACACGGAGGGAAACGTTTGAATTTCCCGGCTGTGAGGACGAGCAGAGAAGTGAGAATATCGTGCCTAACGGCATGATGAGTGGGACTATCTTCGGGCAGAACCTTCTGCCGCCGACGCCTGATACGATGAGTACGTTCGACAGGGATTCATACAAGCGATCAACCCCGAGCATTGTGAGAGAGAAAAGCCTCTTGGACGGTACTCCAGGCGCTGCAAGAAGCTATTCTGCCCTGATTCCGCAACCGCGGCCCCGCAGCGCAGGTGGCGAGGGCAATAGAGACACTATACACCGGGACTGGGAGACCGATATGGACTTCAATGATCTGGCTTCATCGGACGGCGAGTTAGAATCCATGCGGGCTGAACATAGTGAGTGGGGCCAGGACAACGACCAGGATATCTCGCGCTTACCATTTTTCGCAATGATGTCACCGGTCTCAATGAGACATTTGGATCGCAGCACACTCAGCAAGGCTAATTCAGAGGGGTGTCGAAGAGATCTACTATTTGTTGGTGATACCCTACCCGGTTCGGCGGATCAGAGCGAGTTACCAAACGGTAGACCGACGCGACAGGGCTCCCCGGCTAGTAGTGCCAGGAAACGGTCTTTCCAGCACCCAGTTGCAGTGGACCGGTTACGTTCTAATCTATCCTGCGTAGAATCAGCACCTGCGTCATCGCCACCAGGACCTAACTCGTGGCCTGCTGAAGGTGGCGGTACGGTGACTCCCACACGGTATGGCTATTCTGGCAACAACAGCCCTCGGTCTCCTAGTACTTCCTGGCGCGATGCAAGTACTATAGTTGGCAGCTCGCGAGCCCCATCTGAATCGAAACTCCCTCGCTCGAACCTTCGCCTCCACCTTACAACGTCGTCTCTAACACCTAGCCCCCCGAAGCGGAACAGTCTAACGTCTAGGATATTTGGTCGTGGAGGAATTCAGTCTGAGACAAATTCGCCCAACGTCGAATCGCCCCCTGCAAATCCGACGTTGCATGGCCTGTTCTCGCGATCGAATCGTCCGTTGAATTTCCAGTCTTCCCAAACAAGGGGCCCAAGACCAGGAACTGCAGGAAGTGTGGAAGGTAAGGGTGGTAGCGCCGGTGTTACCAATGGTGGTGGACTGCGGAATAAAAGCTCAGGATCTACGTGGGAGAGTGAGAGTGGGGGCGAAGACTCGATGACTCCAAAAACAGAGGCAGAGGAATTTAGGCATGGCACTATTGGGGGGCGCAACAGTAGAAGCTACGAGGATCTTGCGGAAAAGGAGCAAGAGCAGGAAATGATGAGCAGGAGTCTCCAACTCGGAAGGTCGAAAACGATAAGTGAAAGGCGGCCTGCAATGCATACGAGAACAAATTCTATGGTCGCTGAGCGATCATCAAATGTCCAAGGCGGGGATCCGGATAAAAAGGCTGAGCCCTCAACCTCTAAAAGAGGCTGGCTTGGCACCTCAAGGTTAGGAGGCCTAAGGCCAATTAGCGTTGTGACTAAGGGCGTAAAGGACGTCAAAGGGAAACCAGGACAGAAGTCGGGTGCGTCGAGGAAGGATCGAGAGGATGCCGGAAACAAAGTTTGATCTTCGTGATGTAGGGTGAAAGGCGATGGGAGGATCTGCAAGTGTGGGTCCTAACCTACTATCTGGCTAGGAGCTGGTTGGTTGGTGTTGGGTAGGCTGGAAGGGAAGGGTGGGGGGGGAGGGGTATGTATAGGTATAGCATAGCTATTAGACCATAGTAATCACTTACAAATTAAAAATAGAATTGTGTATTGTAAAGGATGTCGGCGCAAGTAAGGGTTGACAATGAATTATAGTAGACTATCTTAAGCATTTTTTTAATACACGGGCCGGGTTCATGCTGGCTGTTTTGGTCTGTTGGTTCGTCCTTGGATCACTATCCTCCACCTGACTAGAAGAGATAGCTACGTGCTTGTGCAAAAAGCCCAGGGGACTTACTTCCCCATCAACGCCTCCTTACTTCTTCCCAAACCTCTCCTCCACCTTTTT
Organism: Geoglossum cookeanum; assembly: GCA_021527025.2. Taxonomy (NCBI): domain Eukaryota; kingdom Fungi; phylum Ascomycota; class Geoglossomycetes; order Geoglossales; family Geoglossaceae; genus Geoglossum; species Geoglossum cookeanum. The sequence goes on along the minus strand of JAJDFF020000243.1, from coordinate 25,891 downwards.
CCAATTAACTACCTCCCAGACCGCCTTAAAATACTCCGCCTTCCGATTCTGATACTGCAAGTAATACGCATGCTCCCACGCATCAATCCCCAACAGCGGCTCATACGGTCCAATGACGGGATCTTGATTCGCATAAGTCTTTATACCTATATTTCCGGTTGCCTTTTCGCGGACAAGCCACGCCCACCCAGATCCTTGGATGGATGCTAGCGCGGTGTTGAATGTGGAGATGAAGTTTTGGAGCGAGCCAAATGTGGAGGTTAGGGCTGCGAGTAGGGCACCGGTGGGGGGGGACCCGCCGGAAACGGAGGTGGGGGAAAGGTTTTCCCAGAATAGGGAGTGGTTTAGGTGGCCGCCGCCGTGGAAGTTGAGGAGGGGTTGGAGAGAGAGGATGGCGGATGTGTTGTGCTTTTGCTGGGCTTCGTGCATTTGGGCGCTGGCCTGGTTGTAGCTGTTTACGTAGGTTTGGTGGTGGGCTTTATGGTGGAGCTCCATTATTTTGCCGGAGATATAGGGTTCGAGGGCGCCGTAGTCGTCTGTATGAGGGTTAACTGGGGGTTACTAGCTTTCCTGCGGGAGGCTACACACAAGGAAGGTCTGGAAGTGTTACTTTCCCGCGAGTGAAGCTCAAGCCTGCGAGTCCGACTTTGCTGGAGCCCGCGGCGGCGGAGACGCGGAGTGCCGAGCGGGCGGTGGTTGACCTGCGGAGGAGAGCGGACGACATAACTTCTTCAATTAAGGGCAATCCAACTGATCTGCTATTTCCCCCAATTAGCTCCCCGTCCCAATGAATTCAATTAACAAATACCCCGTACCTCTAGACGTTATGATGGCGGATTGATTAGTGTGGTGACGCGGATGGTGGAGATGGGGACTGAAGATCCCGAGGTTGGCTCCAACTCGGCAGCATCAACGTCATTCATTCTGTGGTCCCTGCAGACGTCTCCCAAACAACCACAACACATGGTATATCTAGACTCCACCAAAACGCGAAAAAATAGTATCAAGATATGTCATACTACGACATCGATGCTATTCTTACCGACGCGCAAAAGGTCCCCTGTACATTCGAGCTTAAGGTGCCGGGGTTGGGGTATCTGGATGGGAATTCCGGGGGCGATGTAAGACGGGATTCTCGATGGCTATCTTTGAGATCGAGCGTGCTCACTATAACTAGATGAAAGAGGGGACGAAGGTGGAGCTACCGTTGTGGCTGGGGGAGATGTTGGCTGTTAGGTGCGTTTTTATTTGTATAGCTCTTGTGCTTCTGGTTGCCCGAGCCTATTGTGTGGTTTATTTTATATGCATATGTCGTCTCCTTTTAATCGATAATGACGAATACAAAGTCGGCAGCTAGGGACCTCGCCGCTCGTAACGCTGGACCTCCCCTCCGCGCTATCACTGCGCGTCATCAATGCCCTCAAGGCCGATCCAAGGACGGTGGATCTACGGAGTCTAGCGCCGCACTTCTATGGGCTAGGTGCAAGGATATTGGAGCTATTTGAAGAGGAGGAGATGGTAGAGGTTTTGAGTGAGGTATCTACTCTCCACTCCCTTTCTATTTCTGGTATTTTTGGGATGGAGTCGTTGTAGGTAACCTCTTCCCCGATAGACATTCAAGAAACGAGCTGCGGAGATCGCAGACCACGCACACAACCCCCGAGGAGCGTTAGGAGAGAGTGCAGAATTCCTTCGGGGCTTGGACGAGACAGAAAGGCAATGTATGTTCGGCCACCCACGTTCTTTCTTTCCGCCAGGTTGTGGGGTATCCAACACTGATTTCTTGTTTGGCGAAGTGTTCCGAGCGGCGCACGATAGCGCAAAGGGTATGAGGAGTTGGATGGGGGAGATGAAGAAGAAATGACGGGGACGCTGTATGGTTATGCGACGTTGCTCTTAGCAGTCGAGGGTCATGGGATGGTACTGGAGGCTAGGGAATTGGCTCAAGAGGCGTTTTGGGAATACTAAGCTTTGCCTTAGTATGGACTAATAGATAGTATTGTCTTGTCTATACCCTATTTCTTTCCACCAAAATAAAACAAAGGGCATATCATCCCTGATAGATACCAATTGCATATTAGGTCCCTATACCCCCCCGTAGTACACAATATTATCGCGACGGCAAATCAAAGGCGAACTGTCAAACACCACAATCGCACGACCACAGGCCAATACCCCACTATGGAGCTACGAAATCCTGGATGGCCAGCGCCCTGTACATGAGAACGGTCGGTAGATATCAAATCTACAGCAAGACTCCACGCACGAGTAATTAGCCCGTCAACAACACGAACAAGACCGCAGGCAAACACACCCACGACGACGACGGCAACAACAACCCAAAAAATGCTCACATCCGGCTTCACCAACACTCCCACGACCAAACTCCTCCTCTTCGGCCTAATCCTCGCCTCAATCCTCGTCAGCATTAGAGACAGCAAGCACCTCTTCTGGATCCAAGTCGACCCGCATATCTGGCGCTACAGACAAGCCTGGCGCATGCTGGTGTGGCAGATATGCTACGGAAATGCCACTGAGGTGCTATTCGCCGGGATGGTAGTCTACCACCTACGGGTGGTCGAGCGCGCATGGGGAACCCGGAAGTTTGCCGTAAGTTCCTCCCGCCCAGGGAGATTATTTTTTCCCCTTTCGGCGCAGCTATGCTGATTCCCCAACTAGTCATTCATTCTATCTACACTACCCTACACATCCTTCCTCCCGCCGCTCCTCCTAGCCCTTTTCCTGCGGCCGCTCAGTCTCAACACGCTAAACTACCTGCCGTCCGGGCCCACGCCGGTGATCTTTGCGCTGCTCGCTCAGTACCACGCTACGGTTCCGCATTCGTACAAGTATCGTGTGGCTACTACGTCGGCTTCGCCGCACACGCTGTTGTTTTCGGATAAGTCGTACACGTACTTGCTTGCTACGCAGTTAGCGCTGTCGCAGCTTCCGGGGTCGGCGATTAGTGCCGTGGTGGGCTGGGTTGTGGGCTATGCGTGGAGGGGGGAGTTGTTGTGGCCGGCGGGGGTAGGGAGGTGGAGGGTTCCGGTATGGATGGTCGGTGGGGAGAGGGAAGGGGAGAGGTTTGAAGGATTGAGGAGGAGGTTGGGGGAGGATGCGGCGAGGGCTAGTGGTGTGGATCCCGGTGGTGCGAACGGAGGCCCGGTTAGAAGGACACTGGGAACCCAGATATTGGATCAGTTCCGGGGGGCCTTTTGATACTCTTTATTCGCCTTTTCCTTCAATGCCGGTGGCTCCTTTTCCCCGGCAGGCAGGTACTGAATTCCTGGATACTAGCTCTAGCGATCTAGAGTGGGTGTGTGGGGGGTTTCGATGGAGCTTGCTTTCCTACCATCATTCATCACCCCTCCCCCCTTATTTTCGAGTCAAATTCGAACCCCCTCTCACCGTCATTATTATCAAAGGCAACAAACGCTGAGCAACTTCCCCGCCGCCACACTGGGAGCGCGTTCTCTACCTTTCGGTGTTTAATCTATAGATAGGGTCTTGGATGTACTTCTGTATGTATGTATGTATGTATGTATGTACGTAACATATAAATTATATGTATAAAAGACATGGATAAGATCAAAGTTGGAAAGGGGAAAAAAACCAAAAAAAAAAGTCAAAAATTCAAACTCATGTTATCGCCTGGCTGGATATCCCCGCGATGTCTGTTTTCGTCCCAGAAACTCCTATGCCCGCCGAAAACCCACTGCTGAACCCCCTTCCACCCCCTATTGAAACCCCTCGCTCGAGAATCATCAAGGCCAAAAATAGAAAAAAAAAAGAAAGAGAGAAAATATCTTTGCCTATATCTTAGAAGATCGAGACGCGGAAACCCCTGCCTTCCCCCTTTTACCGGCCCCACAAACTAATCCTCCTCCTCTTCCGCATCAACCCCATGATTCTCGATCCATCCTCGGCACATCCTCACAGCGTGCTCCCAACGATTCACCATAGCCTCCCTCTCCTTCCTCCCAATTGCTGGTTTGAAAACCGTGCGCCCCTGGCTACCAAGGTCCGCGAGCTCGTTGAGCTCCTGCCAGATGTCAATGGCAAAGCCGGCGGCAATGGCGGCGCCTAGAGCGGTGGTCTCGCGCATCAGAGGGCGGTCTATGGGGATCCCTAGGATGGAGGACTGCGTCTGTATTTGGTTAGGGGCATTTTTTTTGTTATGGGGGAAAAGGACGGGGGAGTCGTACTTGCATACAGAAATCGGAATTTGACATTCCACCGTCGACTGCAAGTTCACGAAGAGGTTGGCCGCTGTCCCTTTCCATGGCATCGAGGATAGCTTTTGTCTGGAAGCAGGCTGCCTCGAGGGTTGCGCGGGCGATGTGGCCGCGTTCGGTGTGTTGCGTTATCCCGACTAAAGAGAGAAGTGAGTCGAAAGCATTGCCTAAAAAGGGGGTATGAAACCAAAGATTGGCATACATATCGTCCCTTTGGCGTCGTCAATCCAGTATGGCGCAAACAAGCCGCTAAAAGCGGTGACGAAAACCACTCCTCCGCTATCCTTCACCGTCTCTGCGAGGTGGCCAACTTCGCTAGAGTTCGAGATGAACTTCAAGTTATTCTGCAGAAACTTGACGGCACTCCCGGCAACGGCGATGCTGCCCTCAAGCGCATAAACAGGCTTGCGGCCCTTACCGAAGTCGTAAGCTACAGTTGTCAAGAGGCCATACTTGGAGATGACGGGTTTAGTTCCTGTGTTGCAGAGTAGGAAACAGCCAGTTCCATAAGTGTTCTTTGCTCGGCCGGGAGAGAAAGCGCATTGGCCAACTAAAGCGGAAGACTGGTCTCCTAAGCAGCCTGTGATCCGGACGCCCTTCAAAATTCCTGATGTTAAGGAACCAAATTCCTTTGGGTCGGATGATGGGACAATCCTTGGGAGTATGAGTATGTCCTTCTGTAGACCGAAGAATTTTATGAGGGTATCGTCGTATTTGAGAGAGTGAATATTGAGGAACATCGTCCTGGAAGCATTGGTAGGGTCTGTGACATGTATATTCCGTCTCATTCCACCATTCAACCTAAACAGCAACCAAGAGTCTACGGTACCAAATGCCAGCCGGCCGGCGTCATACGCCTTGCGTACTACATCAACACTTTCGAGCAGCCAGAGGAGTTTGACCGAGGAAGGGTATGTAGACAGCGGAAGGCCACACAGAGACTGTAGCTCAGATGCCCCGTCACGCTCTTTCAGTTTTCGCACCAGTTTCTTCGTCCGTGTGTCGGACCAGACAATCGCTGGGTGAAGGGCTTCGCCTGTTTCGCTGTCCCAGACAACAGTTGTTTCACGCTGGTTCGTGATCCCGATGGCCCTGACATCGCCTACAGAATGGCCACCAGCCACGAAAGCTTTGGTTGCTTCCTCGATGCATATCTCCGCTGAACGAACCAGCTCGTAGGGGTCATGCTCAATCCACCTGGAGGCGAAAACGTTAGCTTGGGCTTCGATGGGCTGCCCAGACAGGAACGCACCCTGGATGGGGGTATATTTGCTTGAACTCAATTTGATGAGAGGCCTGTGGCATGCCATGCTGGTCAAATATCAGAAAACGGGTGCTAGTGGTCCCTTGGTCTAGAGAGCCGATGAAGCTCTGCTCGGCCATTGCGGCGCTAATCCCTAGCCGATGGATAGAGAGAGAGTAGGAGCAAGCCAGCTGTTATGGTCGTTACGGCGAAGCTTAGTGGGCGTTTATAATAGTGGATTACGCCATTGACAAGTCCAATGAGGGTTAGGGCCCAGCCAACATGTTCCGACCTAGCCCTTAAACTCCCGACAGACATGTGACTCGCAAATTGAGGCCAGCAGCTGTTGCCACTGGCAGGTCCACGAACTACTATGGCACGGCAGCAGTGAGTGCATCCAGCGGCGTAGAACGGGGATAACGGGTAACAGGTAACAGGTAACAGGTAACAGGTAACAGGTAACAAGTAACAGGTAGTTAGGCAATGTCGACTGCAGCGTTGGCCTTGCTTGCATACTCTGTATTCCAGCAATTGCAGCGATTGCATCAATTGTAGTAAATTGTAGCATTAATGCCATCAATGTACAAGTACAAGTACAAGTACAAGTACAAGTACAAGCCCAGCATTGTTCGACTTGCCCTAATCTTTGTCGCGCACACACGCCCTAACCCCGCCGCACATCTAACTAACGCTTACCCTAAATAGTGAATAAAGCTCCACTCGCCAAATCGTTAAATCTTTTGCGGTCCCAACCAAAAGTTTTTCAACTCCTCACCCCACGACGACAATCGCCAATTGCACTCGCACAACACTCACTCCTACTCCGGGGTCTGCATCTGGAGATGAAGCCCTCAGACTTCCCCGATCCAGCCCCAGACCTCCTCAACCTCATATCGAAATACCTCACGAGCCATGGCTTCACCAACACGGTTAATACTCTCAACAAGGACAGAAAACTGTTTAGCAGAGTGAATAAGTGGGAGGATAACAGGCAGATGAGGAAGGGAGACCTAGGCCGGATCTTCCGTGAGTGGGAGGGGAGACATAAGCCCGTCCTCAAAGCGAGTAAGGAGAAAATGAAGCAAACAGCAGGGAAGCTTCAAAACAGTGATGAAGGTGAGTGCTAGAAGAGGAGATGATGAATACTAGAGGATTAATATTTCCGTAGGGTCATCTTCCTCGTCGTCATCCTCTTCTTCCTCTTCTTCCTCTTCCTCGTCATCGTCTTCGTCGTCGTCGTCCTCCTCCTCCTCTTCCTCGTCCTCGTCCTCATCCTCTTCCTCCGACAGCGACGCCGACGACGAGAGCGAGACGAGCATTCCCAAGTCAGCATCGGAAAAATTACCATCGAAAATGCTAAAGCGCAAGGCTCCTTCGAGCCATGGTAGTAAAAGTTCTTCATCGTCATCCTCAGAGGGTGGACACCACAAATCGAAGAAGGCAAAGGTTCTCAAAGCGACCAAGAAAGATTCCTCATCATCAGGATCGGATTCGAGCTCAGATTCAGATTCAAGTTCAGATTCAGACCCAAACTCTAGTTCGGTCTCCACAACTTCTGGATCCGTTCACAGTTCCCCCAGCTCAGCGGGAAGTGGTGACTCTACTCACGATATTTCGCAGCCTTCGTCTGCAGACTCTGACTCGTCTGCTGGCATCTCCTCAGATACTGAGTCTGCTGATAGTTCAAAGGAAAATAAGGCCCCAACCGTGAAACACGTCGCCCTTGGAAAGGCCAGCGGGGGGGTAAGGACCTCCAGCGACTCCAGTGCAACCCTTGAAGGCGATAATCCTCCCCTGTCCGGCTTCAAAAACGAAAAACCTAAAATCATGACTGCAAAACGCAGACGTTCTCCCTCACCCGGCACCACCCCAATCACGGAAACCGGTAGCAGCACGCCCGGTGGCAGGAAACTCAAAGCTACAAACCCGAAATCCCAAAGCACACCATTCTCTCGCATTGGCTCCAACATCAAAGTCGACCCACGTCTCGCATCCAATGCGTACATCCCTTATGACTACGCTGAACGCGCCCACCGCGACTTAATCATTACGAAGGGTAAGGGGTTTACGAAGGAAAAGAACAAAAAGAAACGAGGGAGCTATCGAGGCGGGCAGATTGATACGCAAGGGGTAAAGAGCTTCAAGTTTGAAGACTGAGTACATTTGGGGGATTGAAATACTAATGACGATTGTGAATGTTTTGGGCGCGAGAATGAAGGAGGAAATAGGGAGTGGTTACGTCACCCTCAAGGCATGAAGCATGGCCTAGAAAAATAATATTAAGTGCTTATTTCGTAATCGTTCATAGATGGACCGGTGGCTTTTACGGCCGGACGACTCGGTTTAGACGTTAAGATAATCACTACCGAAGGTATATACCTAAGGCCATGAAAACTAGAGAATATAAAGGACTACGGAATTATATACGCAGACACGTTAGGTGACCTTTGAGCCTCCCATCTATGTATTTTCCCTTCTTTTAAAATGGAGATTAAAAGTACAGAGACGAGAAAAAAAAATTACAAACCCCAAAGGTAGACAGATAAACTCACCCCCCAGTTTTTTTTTGGAAAAAAAAAAACCGGGGAGGGGGAAACACCAAATCGCTTTATTTGTATGCATAAAAAATGACAATGGCAAGCCCCGTCCTACCGCACCGGCGCCGGGGATGATGATGGTGATGATGCGGACGTAAAACGATCCCAAATGCTCGCTCGTAGAAGATATGAAAGGAAAGATTAATCTGGAGGGGGAAAGCCGGGGGGGAGGGGGGGCAAGAGGGGTAAGGTAATGAGGGTTTGAGATATTGACGTGATATCCCAATATTGTTTAAATGGGGTAAGATGGCGATAGCGGATAACCCGCCTAGCAATAGAAGAGTTGGGGAATTTCACTGCATGATGCTCTGCCTCCACCGCTCAACCATTTCCCTCTGCCTCGCATCCAGAGCCGCCATCTGCTGCCCCATCTGCATCATTGCCGAACCTTGGTTACCATATCCAGCAGTTGGCTGTGATGAATAAGTGTTCATATGTGCTCCCATATTTATACCACTATTGAAGCCCATGGCGGGATTCTGGTACCCCACCGGTGCCGCCGCAACCCCACTACTACCGTAGGCATTCATGCCCATCCCGCCATTGTAGCCGCCGTACCCTCCCATACCCATGCCGGTGCCAACTAAGCCGCCAGATCCATCGTTATAGAGGCCTCCGGCGAACGATCTACGGTTATTCAAGTTCGGCTGGGGTAGCTGGAGTTGCGAAAGGCGAGTATCAAAACCAGAAGTGCCGATAAGCGCATTTTGTTGCTTTAGTTGCTGGTTCTTCTGCGCCTCGTACTGATGGTGTTCGTATAGCAGTCCGCCATTGATCGCACCGCCACTTCCAACGCCGGCATCTGCGTCCCCCACGTTTACCAGCGGCGCATCCAAACCACCGCCAGTATTGCCAATTATGTTTTGTTCTCTCAATTGGTGGTTCCGCCGCTCCTGCAACTTTAGCTGTTGATACAGCAATCCGCCGCCTTCAACAGGACCTCCGTGTACTGGAATTTCGTTTGACACGTTCCTCGAGGCAGAAACTGGGTGCGCCTGTAAAATGTCTGCCATACTTCTCCGTTGCTTAAGCTGCGAGAGCCCAGGCTTATCATCAGTCAGAGCTTCTTTAGCCCTGGCTTCGCGCTCAGCCTGCAGTCGCTTTTTCCGCTGGCCGAGAGTTTCTTCATCAGGACTATCCCTCTCTTTACCCTTCCCGTCTTTCTCCGCATCCTTCTGCTTTTCTCCACCAAATTTCGAGAGCAAATCGTTTGCGAAATCGGAACCCGCATCCCCAGTCGATGCCCCCTTCGCCTTTAGCCTTGCTATTCTCGCTGCAAGTGTCTCTTCCTCCTCGTCGCCACTATCTGCGCTGCCGTCTTGACTCGGAATGCGAGGTACTTCAAGCTGGTACATCGTGCTTGCCCCCTTGTTCGGACTAACTCCCCTGTGAGCAATGGTAACCCCCTTCAGCCTATCTCGCCGACGGCTAAGCGGCTCACTATCTTCCATCTCGCGCTTCTCCATCAGACCGAGTGGGCGGTCTTCATCGTAGCCGTTAATTTTATCAGCGTAGAGCATCGCTAGTGGGACGTCGTCGTCATCCTCATCATCTGATCCTCGAACGTCGGGATCTTCCCAGGCAAGGGCCACACGCTTGTTTCTTCGAGAATTCTGCTGAACTTGGGCCACAGCATCCAGTTCCAGCAGCGTCGAATGCATGCCATTAGGAAATGCGTTCGCAGCTGTTCTATTGCGCAAGCGTTGTTCCTGCTTACGTATTTGTAATTCGGCAAGTAAGGTTGTTGGAGCTCCAAAATACGGTCCTGTGTCCTCATCGGTTTCCTCGCTCCCACTGTCTTCCCCAGTGTCCTCTCCTTCTTCAGAAAGGCGTTCCTCCTCGCCGGGACTCAATGGATGATCATCCCCATATACTTTCTCATCATCCTCGTCGGCCCCTTCTTCGGCACTCTGCCTCCTCTTGGAGAAAAAACCAAGGCTAACCCTGCTAGCCGTCTTCCCAGCTTGGTTCAGTTCGTCCTTACTCCCTTTCTTCTTCAGGTTTCCAGAACCAGAAAGTAAATTGGCCGTACTCTTCCTGACAGCCTCTTTTCCATATACCTCAGCCCCAACGCGCCCAACTATTGGGTGATCTGTAAACGCGCTTACAGGGGCACGAGCAGATGCGTCCAAGATACTGTCTAGTGTCGCTACAGCAGAATCCTCTTTGACCTGAATGTCCTGTCTGGATGCCGGTTGGTCAAAAAACACGCTGGCCCTGAGTTGAGGCGGTAGGCTGGCGAGGTTCGCCGTGCTACGCCGAGGATCTATGTGCTTGCTTTGCCTCCGCTCTTCCAAAGTCAAGTCTTCTGCACTGGTGCTCGCCTCTTCCAACCCAGGCAACCAAACAGTCGACCGCCTAGCTCCAAGAGGGGTGGTATCTAGCACCTGTGTCCTCCGCTGCTCACGTTGCGTGGAAGGTGGCAGTTTCGACAACCTCTTTGGAAGATTGAGCATTGCAGGTACAGGAGCAGGGTAAAATACCATCTTCTGATCCGCTTGTGGTTCAACAAAGGATTGTCGCCCTGCAAGGTTATGGCTTACTGACACCCTGCGGGAGCCACTCTGTCGCGGGGCAGGGACCGAAGGATCTTGTAGGTGGGGTGTAAAGTGAACGCCATCAAAGTCGGTAAATAATGAATTAGCTTGTTGGAACGTATCTGCGGATGCGGAAGTTACAGGTCTATTGGGGTCCGCAGAAGTTATCTCAGGTTCAGTAAGAGACTGCATTGTTTGACGGTTGCTTTCGAAATTCCCAAGTGAGACATTGTCGGGGGGGATGGCGGGGACGGTAGCGTCCATAGATGAGTGTAACTGCCCACCGTCCTGGCCCAATTCTTGGCCGGGCAGCTGTGCTAACCGTAGGCCGGTGGACTGTGAAAATGAGCCTGAGCGAATAGACCCTCCCCGGGAACTCATCCATCCTCCCGGCGAGTAGCCTCCTGATCTCGCAGCACTATTAACCCCAACAATCGAATTTGATATAGAGTTGGAAGAAAACTTCCTGGTAGCGGGCGGCACAGATGCACCACCGCTCTCCTCATACTGAGAGTTTCGAATGGAAGACCTGCTCCTCGATCGCTTTTGCTCCAACTTCAGCTTCCGCAACTCTTCGCTAATGTCAGAGGTCATGCTGAGCCTCTCGGCACTGCGTTCCAGTCGCTCGACATTTCCAACGTAAGCCCCTTGCATAGACTGGAGGTCAGGGACAGGGTGTTGCAGGTTGACGCTGCCCTCGGAGGATGCAGTTCTCATCATGGGTTCTGGAGAGGCTGTATGCGGAACGATGACCAGCTCGTCTTCACCATGCCACGCTGGCGTATTCCTGTTCGCGGAGTGGTCGCTAGTGCCCCGAGGCAGCGGTTCGAATGGTTGGCGATCGGTGCTGTTGAGCTGCTGTGGAACTTGGGCGTCCGCGTGACGCTGGCGATGCGGTGCCGCAGCGGAGGCCTCTTCATCCTCCGAATCGAGCATGTCATAGCTCGTGGCAGCAGAGGCCGTCGTGGTGCGTGCCTGTTCCGCTGGCTTTGCGGGCTTTGCCATAAATAGGCCGCCGCCCATATTCGAGAAGTCCATTGCCAGAGGCTGGAAGGAGAAACGGGAGGCGTGCTGCGGAGGAGAGCCCGACGCGTTAGAGTCACTGGCATCGTCGGAAAGAGCATCGTGCTCCCGCTGCGCAACAGCATTGTACGCCATTGTGGCTATCGACCGGCGTGGTGGAGAGGAAGGGGGGAGCAGCGACGAACAGCAGCGAACTGCAGCAGTGGGTTGACGCTGCAACGGTCGCTAAGTCGTCAATGCGTTTCTGTGGGCTTATCGGCCACATCTGGCGTGGTCACGTGCACCTTCACTTTACGAGTACAGTAACTCAGGCCTGATGTTGAGCCGCAACACTCAAATTCACAGCCACAAGCCACCGCCACCAGCCACCAGCTCCCAGCTGCTCGTTGCTTGGCCTGGCTTTGCGACCGTCCTGTGCCCGCCGACTGGGACAGCTGTGGCCCGCCGTGGACATGGACCCCTTTGGCGGTTCTTCGTCAGACTCCTCCGAGCGCGATGAGATCTTGTTCCCCTCGGCGGACCCGGGTGGCGATGAGTTTGCCGGGTCTGGCCAGCATCGACGCAAGCGGAGGAAAACCGGCCGTGACGCCAAAGAGAGTGCTGCGCTCGGTGTGTTCGGATCAGAGTCTGAAGATGAAGGCACCGGCCCGGCATGGAAACAGAGATCCCTGCGCACAAAGGGCATGAAGTTTGTGAACTCCAACGCGAACAATGCTAGGAAGAGTGGGGATGGCGAAGAAGATGAGGAAGACGAGGACGAGGATATGGGCGTAGGGGAAGTCGAGGAAACCGCTGGCCTAAGGGGAGGACTTGGCTGGGGCTCCTTTTCCGGGACCAGGGCGCCTCGGGGGGGGGGCGCTGCATCTCTCCAGTCCCCGTTAGGTAGAGGTTTCGTTCCGAGTTCGTCCAGAGAACCAGTACTCAATTTTGCACCGCCTGTGGAAGAGCCAACTCCCAGGATCGTCCGCCCCTCATTTGCGTCTCCTGCTCCGTCCTTCGGGCAAAATGGTCGCGGGAATGTCAAGTCGGCCCCTGTGGTCAACCCAAATTCCTTTGCGGCAAAGATGATGGCCAAAATGGGCTACGTCGCCGGTCAAGGGCTTGGATCTTCTGGTCAGGGTATATTAAACCCTATTGAAACCAAGCTCCGTCCTCAGGGAGTCGGCCTTGGAGCGGTCAAGGAGAAGACGCAACAGGCAAAGGATGAAGCGAAACGAGAAGCAGCAAGGAGGGGCGAAGTCTATGAAGACTCGTCCGAAGAGGAGAAGAAGAAACGGCGGCGGAAGCAGAAGGCTGGCAGTACCGGCACTGGGAGCGGGACAAGTACCCCAGGGGGAAGTAGGGCAAAACCAAAAAAGAAGTTTAGGACGGGGGCAGAGATTGAGGCTGCGGCAGAGGGATTAGAGGTTCCGAATGTCCTCAAGTCAATCGTTGATCTCACAGGGAAGGAAACTCGAGTATTAACTTCGGCATCTGGACTATTGACTCCTGGGGGCACGGGAATTACTGCGGAGCCCGAGTCTATGAAGATTGCGAAGAGGGCACGTAGAGACCTCGAGGCTTTTGCAGATGAGTGGAATGGGCTGAGCGGACGAAAGAAGTATATTGAACACCAGTCGGCGCTGCTCGGCCAGGAGATCGAGGATCAGCAAGAAGAAATACGCAAATTGAAGGACGTGGTAGATGTTGTTGAGCGCCTTAACCGCCTAGATCTCGGCCGGCCGGCGGCCAACGCAAGTCCAGAGGAGTTAGAGCAGCATTGGGGTAAGGTCGTCGGCTCCCTCGAGACGCTAGAGATCAAGTTCCAAAATGAAATCGAAAACTACGGTTTACCAGAAATAGCTGTTGCAGCAATCCATCCGCTTTTCCGTACTGCTATGGAAGAGTGGGATCCCCTCGGCAATCCTACTTACCTTGTTGGCTACATCCATCGACTCCACAATATCCTCAAGCTAGGGGCAGCAGTAGATACTAGTGGATCGATTCGACAAAATGGCCATTTGGACCGAAGTCACCACAGCAAGTCAACCACCCATTACCAGACAATGATGTATACCCTTTGGCTACCCAAAGTTCGCTCAGCCGTCAATAACAGTTGGGATGTTCATGACCCAACTCCAGTCATATCACTTATTGAGGCATGGAGAGACGTAACACCACCATTCATCTACGCCAATGTCATGAACCAACTTGTCGTGCAGAAGCTTACCGCAGCTGTGAGCGACTGGAATCCTCGCGTTGGCTCCAAGAAACGACATCAAACCCTAGCACCGCACATTTGGCTCTTCCCGTGGCTACAATACCTCGACGAGCACCACACCGACCCTAGAAGCCCCACTGGCCTACTTGCGGACGTGAAAAGGAAATTTCGGGTAGTCATTGATACTTGGGACCTTTCCAAGGGTATCATTGATGGCTTGAAGAACTGGAAGGAAGTGTTGCGAGGCGAGCTGGATCATGTCCTCGTCCGGCACCTCCTGCCACGCCTCGCCCTGCTTCTGCAGACCGACTTTGATATCAACCCAGCGGATCAGGACATCGTCCCCCTTGAGCGGGTACTAAGGTGGAAAGACTTCTTTCGACCGAGCACAATAGGCGAACTACTGGTCGCCGAGTTCTTTCCCAAGTGGCACAACATCCTACACTTATGGCTAACGTCAGAACCCAACTACGAGGAGATAAGGGAGTGGTTTACATGGTGGAAGGGCAGGTTCCCGGATGAAGTCAACGAAGTCAGATCTGTAGCCGAAGAATGGGAAAAAGGGCTAAAGACCATAAACTACGCCCTCGACCTTGGTGACCTTGCGAAAACGGACCTCCCCCCCCCAACCGCTGGCCCAGCACGGCCAATCAAAGCGCCAGGCACCCCTACAAACGGCAAACCCACCGTCGCCAAAAAACAGACAAACACACCAAGCGCGGCCATCGACGCGCCCACCTTCCGCGACGTCATCGAGGCCTGGTGCACCGACGAAAACCTGCTCTTCATGCCACTCCGCGAAGCACACGAGACCACCGGCCTCCCACTCTTCAGAGTCACCGCCAGCGCCAACGGAAAAGGCGGCGCCATTGTCTATCTAAAGGGCGACGTGCTCTGGGCCCAGAATCGGAAGAATAAGCGCCTTTGGGACCCTGTGGGACTGGGAGATGCCCTGATTGAGCGTGCAGAGGGGAGGTGATCACCCCCTACAAAAATAAAGAAGGAGGGGGGGGGGGGGCTTCATTAATAATACTACCAACCACCACCACTACCACTACTACCACCACCATTACTACTACTTGCTACTCAGAAGAGAGGTTCATTAATTTGTCAAGTAATCAGTTTGGTTGTTAAGAATTGTTCTAGAGTAGAGGCGAGCTATCTCAGCCCAAAGAACGACCCCTACTTGTTCTTTTCTAACATAAACACATAAAACATGTAATTTATGATTTGAATTATAAAGGTAGGCCCTTAGCAGCATCAAACAACCATCAACCCGTCGAGCACACCACATCAACAGAGGCAAAAGAAAAGGGAAAAAAAATCTTCTATTCGTAGCACCAAACCCCATAATCATATAATTTTTACCCGTCATTCGTCATCCGTCAACCCCTTCCCCTCTCTTCCCTAGGGAAGGGAGAACATAACGAACTTTGTTTTAACCCATATAACAAAAACCGTAACCTATCCTCCGCCCTCCCTCAAACTCCAATAGAGAAAAAATCCGCCCACACACTACCCCTAAAGAGGAAAAGGGTTACAAAAAAAAGCCTACTAATATCCTCTAATACCATAAAACACCCTGCCGAAGCTAATCGCAAATCCATCTCCTGGTTTCGATTCCTTACGGTCCTCCTCACCTTCCTCCGTCTCCCCCTCCTCCCCCTCCTCCCCTTCCTCCCCTTCCTCCTCCTCCTCCCACTCTTCCTCGAGCCCAAATCCATTGGGGTGGAATTGACCACCTTCTGGAAGCAACAACTCGTCCGCTTGAACCAAGGTCCCGTCGTTTTCCCTATCCTTAGTAGTGATGGGAGAGGTATTGCTACAAGCTGCTGTGCGTCCCGGGACATTCAAGTAGTCCGCAAAAACGGTCTTCTCGGGGGCCAGCTCTCGACGGTCTATAAAGCGTAGCCAGGAGGTGACGTAAAACACTATTGTGAGAATGAGAAATGCGTTTCCCGTTGAAATCTTCCACAAGCTGCGCCGGTGCGAGTTTCTCAAGCGATATCCCATAGGTTCCATAGGCTCAAAGGACTTCGTGAATGCCATGGTCTCCATAACCCCCGCGGGCTCTTCGGGCCTGTCAGGCGAATCCACAAAGTCCTTGCACGGCACCTCCAAGGTAATATACGGATCAAAAAACATAAAGGGCAACTTCCTGACCAACCCCTTCGCGGCCGGGTATCTAAAGTCTAGGCGTGATTTACCACGGCCAGCTACCATAGCTAAACCGTGGAGGTTAGCTAGAGCCCATCCCGTAAGCCTCTTGCTATGGAGACTCACCATTATCAATATCGCATCTTACGGAGATTCTGTACACCGACCTGTCGACGACCCAGGGTAGCTCATAAGTATGGTGCATGAGTTCAGACTGTTGGCATGGCCCCCCACTGCCCTCATGTGAGTCTGGCCTTGTAGTCCAATATAACTTCAGAGACACAGTAGCTCCTGATTGGGCTTTGCCATTCAGAAGGAACGCGACCTCGCCGTCTTCAGTTTCGTAAAACTGTCCCCTTTGGGCCACCCGGCCATCTACGGTGGCAAAACTCGGTCTCCAGCCATTTGCGACGAATGATATCAGCTCTTGGGGCTGGCGCCTCTGAATCTCATAGTCTAACAGCATCTCGCACTCAAAAAGCGACAGTCCGCACCGTGCCATTTCGGGTCTTGGCGCTTCATAGATGGCAACACTGAGACTGTTGATGGCTGCTAGGCGATCCCTTGTGTTAAGGAGAATGTCGTGAAAGGGGTAGTCCCGCAACCGCAGAAGAATGAAGCGTAACCCGCTGTCGTACTTCTCCAGTGAACTGCTGCGAAGAAACTCGTGGAGAACCGGCGTTGTATTCGAAGCTGAGTGTTTAGTGTGAAGCCAGTCGAGCTGAGTACTGTTTAGGCTAAAGTCAGCACGAAGTGGGGGAAGAGCTTCCTCAATGGATATCGTCTCAATCATAACTCGTCCTCCCCTAGGTGTGGGCTGAATGACGGGAAGCTCTAGGGCTTGTGAAGAATCATCTAGAGCCATACTGAAATATATCGTAATAGGGCATCCTACTTCGGCTGGATCGCACATAACCATGACATTCCTACCACCAGTCTCGTCGAGATGTTCTCCAGGTAAGACTTGTAGAGAAGCCTGCTCCTTGGCGCTGTAGGCCGAAACGTCTTTGGGGCCATTGCGTATTGTGAATTCTGCGCAGACCCTGTCGGCATAAATGTCCACCGCATGTCCACCCGGGCCGCGAATATAGAGAGTGATAGAGTAGTGTGCTTTGATCCCCGAGAGCAAATCATACGTAAATCTTGCGCTAGTTTCTATAGCCACTTCAAAGTCTTCTAGTCTTTGGATCCCCCGCTTCTTCCTGAATAAAACCCGCATTGGCTGATGGGAATCAAATCTTCCGATGACAGACGAATTCGATCCATGTATAAAATTCTCATCGAACGTGGGGGTCTGGAACTGGAAAATTGCGTCTTTATAACCGTCTTCGATGATCAGAGCTGCCCTAGATATAGTTTCCTCGGACCATGGAAGTCCTTGGATTTCAAAGGAACACCAGTGATTTCGTCCAACATTCGTTACCGCGATTGCAGCCTCAAATTCAAGTTCTACCCGGGGTTAGCATCAGTAGTGGTGACAGCTGATGGGTCATCGCGCTTACGGAGGGTAGTGGGTTCGCACTGATCCGGAAAGCATACAAACAGAACGCCGTCTTTCACAAGCGTGAAGGGCCCGAAGGTGCGAGATTGCACCGAGCCAGGGCTTCCACTGGAGTCTGAGTCGTAGAGCAACACGGACGCGCTGGAGGGGCATATTCGTGTTAGGAGGGCTTCGTTGGGCTCTGCAGTTGGACGTGCCCATTCCTTCCTTGTCGGGCTTAGTAGGTCTAATTCGAAGTCTTCTCCAATCTGGCTTTGTAATTTGTCGATGGCCTCAAGGACCCCCTTAGCATCCACCGGGGTAGAGTGAGAACTAACCCGGTTGGATTGATTATCTGGGCTGTCTTGCGGAGAAGTTGATTGACCTTCACCGCCCCAAGGGTGCGAGGGTCTCGGCTTCCTTTGCGGCGAGGTTATCTCATCAGGGCAGGAGCCGTCTCTGAATATATTAAAAATGGTTCCGCTCGACCGCCCAATTGCCCGACTGTTCCGACCCGAAAACTGTGTCTTTTCACTTTGAGCGGGCCGCGGCGATGCCGCAGCGCTGCGTGAAAGGCGACCCTGCTGTGCACAGGATGGCTGACAGCTCTCTTTAGCAGACTGTCTAAAGGAACCTACTTTTCCAGACGGCGCTTTCGATATTGTAGAGTTGTCTTCCTGTGATGGGGATTTCCAGGGAGCTTTCTTCGAATGTGAAGCTGTCTTCCGACTGTTTGTCCGCGATTCTTGGGGTGACGTATAAGGTGGATTCTTTACCTCCAAAAGGGCGCTAGTCTTCGAGAAACTGTTCTTTGTTGGCGAGTCACACATCCTGGTATCGGACCTCCTAGTAGCTGCCTTATCACCTAGTCCTTCAATAGGAGAACCTTTGGAGTCAATATACTGGGTCCTCCAATTCGAACTAACGGCTGTAGATGCGCTCATATCGTCTCTAGGAATAGGCGTATCCCCTTCCCCTGTGGTAGATGAGGGCCCAGACGGTAATGAAATTTCTGCAGTGCTCCCTGATGCAGACCGCCTGTTGTCAGGGAGAACGACAAATCGGATTCGGTCAGACCGTTTCGGGTCCTCGACGGCACTCAAGGTAGGACCCACATCGTCACGAAGAGACCTGTTGTCGCCGATATTAGTGCGAGGGGGGGTCTCCGATAGCTTCATAGCAGATCTTCCCTCAGGGACCGTAGCCGGTAAGACATCTTGCGAAGGGTTGGCTTCGAGATATCGAGCAGCTGCATTTCCTTCAAAGAGAGCCAAGTCGAGGTCCATTAAAGGACTTGAGTTTTCCCTCCCCAATAGGCCATTGCCTCCCTCAACTCGAGGGAATATCTGGCGGCGGATAGACCGAGGCGGGTTGTCAATCGGCGAACCGATCAATAGCGTTTCAGCCGCATCGAAATCGGAAAGCTCCTCGTTGCTCCCACCAGAAGGACTCTTAAAATCTTTCGCGTGGCTACTGACCTTGATAGTTGGTTTCTCCAGGCGTATAGTTCTCTGGAGACGAATAGACTTGACGTTCGGGTCAGATGAGTGAAGCACGGGGATTCTCGTGTTAGGCACAGGTTGGACCTAGGAAAGTAGGGGTCAGTCGATGCCTTGCTCAATGGGCTAGCCCTTACCCTGATCGAGATCTCCACATTTGCTGGGTGATCCTGAACTCCATCCCATATTGCCCAGACTCTTACATGCTCAATACAAGGCTCCGATGGCATCTCAACAGCTGTGGTGATATCCACGAGCAGCGGCCAAAGCAGAATGCAAATCGATAGGCAGGAAGTGGACAACTCGCAAGGCAAAGTATGCCTTAATTACGTCTGAGCTGCGTATTAGCGAAATATTAAGAGATGAGAAATGATAGCGGTGTTGCTTGAGGTCCGGCCGTAGGACAAGAGGCTGCATAGGTGGCTGTCGGTGGTGCCTCCCTAGAGCGGTTACTCTTCATTCCTCGCAGTTACCAAATCTCCACCTTTGACAAATCACTAGCCTTGCCCTGGCCCGACGGTAACCTCGAGACGGTTACAATTCATTAAGAGTCGTGGGCCGTTCGTTGCCGGAAGTTCGTGTCCCCACAACACACCGTAAATTATCTATATCATCGAAGGCAAAGCTATTTACAAATCAGCCGTATCTAAGTTCCGCAGGCTCCCCAACATCCTAAAACCCCTTCAATAATCATTGGTGAATAGATTGAGCGGTGATTGCAGGATCAGTGCTCTTGGCATAACAAGACATCCTGGGTGACGATGTCTGGGGTAAATATATGCAAGAAATACCAGGGCGCCAATCATGCAACAAAAACATACATCCCTATCATACAGTATCGGTAACACGAACACACATATGCATACCAGAGTCCTGCTAGGATCGCAATACGAATAATGAACAGTTTAACCCATCTTTAATAAACTCACAGTGGTTCATCCCAGTCAACAAACTGTCAGAAATCCAGCCGCTAAAACCAATACTCCAAGACCATTGTTAAGCGTTCCCTCACCGCGCCATTTTCGCCATCACCGATGCGTGCAATAGAAAGTGCGAACCAAGATAGCATACTGGCGATAGAAAATACTAGGGGGGTTGCGACGGTTGCGATGTTTGCTGTGCCGCAGAATCAAAAGACGTCGGAGGCCCGGGCACATAACTACTCTGACTAGCGATAGTGGGTGGCGGGGGCGGCGGAGCAGATGCGAGCGGTAAGTGTGGTGGGCCGGAGGGCCCTGTGGACATAGGGAGAACTGGGTTTAAAGGCGCTGACGGTAGAGGGGGTGGGAGGTTGTAGGGCTGCGAGGTCGGTGGACGATGGGATGGGTTTGGTGGCGGCATCGGACTTGAAGGTAAGTTGCTAGTGTAAGCTGTAGATCCATAGCGAGGCTGGTCAGGACTCCGTGTCATACTAGGCGAAGCCATCGACAGAGTACCGGGAGACTGCAGAGGCGGCACGGGAGGGATCGGCTGTTGGTATGTTTGTTGTCTTCTTGGAGGGGACGGTTCAGTAATGTGCGGCACTTGCATAGTGGCCGGGGGAACATTATGATTTCGATTCATTTGTTGCGTAGGATACGATTGCGCCTGGTACTTAGGTGGCCCACCTGGTGACCTCTGGGTTATTTGCGATCTCGGAGATCCGTAAGGAGAAGATATTGATGGTGAGTGGGTTTGCGCCGATTGTGGATGTCTAAAGGAGTAATCAGGCATTCCTGCGGGAGCAGAGTGAGGAGCGGTAGGGAAATTCATCACATAGCCAGGAGGATGATGACTCTGCGGTGGGTATGCACTGTATGCTGGCTGTTGTTCGTGATAAGGCCTTGGTGCATAGTGCAAATCTGTTCTATCGTATTGCTGCCAATCCCGGGGAGGGTGGTGCAAACTCGCATCGAGTGCCATCTTCTGCCGTTTCGCAGGCTCGCCATAGGGGCGATACTCTCCACTAGGAGAACGTGCGTAGCCACTACTACCCTGTTGGGTGTGAGTTAGTGGCGACCGGTGTTCTGGGGGGATCGGTGGCGGGTAGGATCTGGAAGAGTATTCGTCGGGTCGCAACGCCGTTGGTGCAGGACGTTTCCTACTAGCGCCAGTCAGCTTCGTCCAGAAATTGTTAGGGAAAAGGGCCTGACAGTAGGGTTCGAGGTTCTTTCCGGATTCTCAGACGGACGCCCTGGTCACCGAAGGAACGGGAGAGAAAAGTTGACTCAGACATCCCAGGAAAGTTTTTGGTAGCGTAGACTAATTCCAAAAACTCAGTGCCAAAGGCTCCCAAAGTCTACCGGGAAATTACACGAACCAATAAAGCGTCCAGATACTATGGATTTGATATGAACAACTTCGTTCCTACTTAATTCATTAGCACTATAGTTCCTACTGCTCAAGTCTGGGAATAATACTTAAGCATCTCAAACAAACTAAACCGCAATCGATACTCGCCCTCTAGTTTGACCGACAAATCTCCAAATACGAAAAAGCCGCCATCTAGATTGCAAGGGTCAGACATCTCTTTCAGCAGCTATAAAATTCAGGGAAGGGCCATACCGCTATTATCGATATCTTTAAGCCTGTGTAGAGATGAAACTAGAGTCCCTGCTAGGGCAGTGTGGGGAGCAGAAGTGGCTGGTTGCTCGTGAATCGGATCGTAGAGGTTGCAGCACATGAAATAGTATGGGCTCTGCAAATAATTCCTGTAAATAGCGTTAGCGGTGTGAGCCTGCGATCTGCCGCACGTCTAGGCTCACTGAGCTGGATCAGAGTCATCCTTGATCCGTAGCTGAATTATTGGAGGTGGGTCGACTGGTTTCCGGTCTGCGAACGTCGTGAGCGTTGGGAGTTGTCCCTCAGAAGTGAGAAAGAGAGTGAAACCACAAACACACCTTTCTCTTTCACTCCGGCGACACGAGCCCGCTCAGGACCCTGCCGGATGTGCAGTTCATAGTCTTCGCTAAGTGCCATTATTAGTTGAAGCCTGTGGAAGAGTGTAAGACTTCAAAACATAAATCTCTCAAAGAAACCTTACGTTCTCAGCTTCACCCGAGAAGAGGCCGCGTCAACAAACGTGTGAGAGTTCATCAAGTAACACTTCCGCACCACCGACAAGTCTAAAAACTGTAAGATGTTGAACAGGTGGCGACGTTGCTGGTATCTGTACTTTGGAATCTCCCCGTATGATGCCTGGCATGCGTTCAATGTTCTTCAGTGGCTGGAAATGTCCCTACTAGATCGCAGCAAAAAAGAGAAGAAAAAAAGGCGTCAACGTGCCCCAGTGAGTGTGAGCTATTGGCAGAAACGAAGACCACTAGAGCTCGCACTGGTGCCAGCAGAGCTGAGGGCCTTCGCAACGATCTGCTGAGGGAAACCGACTCGATATCCCGGTAATTGAGTTGAAACGGCCAGCGATAGACAACTTTCCTTATCCGCAATACCTTTGGCAATCAGTCATCGGGAAAAGCTTTGATAAGGACGTATAGGTCGCAGTTCGAGGCACGCGCCTCCTGGGGCTTTAGGGTCGGAAATGTGTTGGTTCCGCCTCTGCGCAACGAGAAGGCACCTGAGCGCCCAAGACAAAGATTATGCGGGGAATAATTCGAGCTAAGCCTGCTGCATCCCTGGAGACGGTCCTACTGATATGGCAGTCCGTCAGGTCCTTTACCCAGGTCAGCCAGAGCTGGAGACTGAGACCCAACGTCGTTCTACCCGGCCAGCGCTTGGACAAGTTGTTTCAGGATTAAAGTCGTTTGACGCAAAAATCCTTCCCTTCTCGTGTCGTTCGCAGCCAGCCTCGAGATAAACCGTCTTCTCAGACTAGCGTGTGTTCAAGCGCCCTGTGAGTATAGTCCCACTTGAGTAGTAGTGCTTGATGTTGGATAACAGCCCTGATAGATCCCAGGGCCAGAAGGCTAAAAAAACGAACGGAGGTACAGGCCCGTGGTGTTCGGCCGTACGGTGTATTCCCACAGTGGGGGTATGACGGGCAACGCAACCCAAGATGAGAGTCCTGGTTCCAGAAGGAAACTCGGGACCGGTTAGAAAGATTGGTCTTTTTGCTCTAGCGCTGGAAAGGTGATACAGCGAGAGTGTGGTAATCATGTGGTTAGGTGGTAGGAAGAAGTCCTGATGAGCGGGATCCCAGGGAACATAGATCGGCAATTTGAATCAACCAACCCAGCTCGAGACCTTGATGTCGTAGCTAAAAACGGCCCACCTTCCACTGGTTCGACCAAGCTTGCACCCGTTCGTCTCTCTGAGCCTCGCGTTCGCAGAGTCGGATCAGGAAACGGACGAGGACAGCGGGTTTCCGCCTCGCACTATGACTGGCCGTGCGGCAAACAACGGTTCAATTGCAGCAAGATCTGTCGGTGGTCCAGGTTGCTGACACAGGTTGGGCGCGGTGCAATATTGGCAGTGGGTCTATGCCACCTCGAAAACAGCCAGCGGCCAGTACGAAGCCGGTATACGAAGTCCAGCAGTCCTCGCAATCCAGCACACACACGCGCACATCCACACTCCACGACCCTGACAGCAGTGTGGAGACCGGATGCAGGCGTTCAAAAGGCGAAGTGTGGAAAGAGACGGGACGGGCGGGGAATGGTTAAGAGGCTACGGCCCCGGCGAGAGAGTTGTCGCGCGCGGGAGAGCTAGGACGTAAAAGCAAGCGGTAGCCCCAACGGCTACACACACTCACACACACACACACACATGCAGTAGCAGAAGCAGGAGCAGCAGCAGGAGCAGGAGCAGCAGCAGGAGCAGGAGCAGTAGCAGCAGCAGCAGCAGCAGCAGCAGCAGCAGCCAGCAGCCAGCAGCGTCCGCCACCAGCAGCAGCGTAAAGTTTTCTTTTGACGACGGGTCACATCGCATCACACCCTCCTCATCACATCCCACATCCCACACAGCCCAGGGCCCTGCACGTCTCTCGACTGCCAATAAATGTCACAGCATGCAAGATTCTGTCTACTCGCGAAGCCCGGAGCATCACCACGGGATGCGGATATTGATTGCTCTCCCCCAATATTATAAATTACCTGAGACAATTGCTGCCCCATCCACCACCAACGCTTCCAGAACACACTGCTGGACCCGGGCAACCATGCCTTACACTACATACATGGGACAGACATGTTAAGTAATGTAACACAGCGTCAAGGGCGACCATGGTTTCGCAATGAAGAGTCGCGTGGAGGCTTGCAGGTCCAACCAAGTCAAACAAGCAAGGGAGACGGATATGGAAGCGGAGCACTCGTATGCTATGGAGCCCTGCACAATCACCGGTTGCACTGGGATCGGGTGGCAGTTCGAAACACGAGAGAATCGGGGGAAACGTCTCGCAGCAGTAGCAAAAGCAAAGGCAGATGGATAGCTGTCCGGCAGGGGTCTCCATGGCAGGCTCGGAGGAAAAAAAAATTGAAAGGATCTTTACCAGGTACGAAAAGGCCACATCAAATCGGGACGACGCGCTGCAAACGGCCTTGCCTCGCTCGAGAAAGGGTATGAGCTGAACGCTGAACCCGTTCTTGTGCATGACCGATGGGCTCGACTCAACTCTGGCGGGGCCTCTGAGACACATGCAAATTTTGGCCGCATTTTGTCGGCCCGGACTGCGAATAATAATTGCCAATTCCGCTCTGGGCCATCGAGCGATCCTGGCCTGGCCAGACTGCTCACGGCCCAAGCCTGCGCAACCTGCTCAACCTGCTCTCCGTCCGAGGGCTGAGCCCAAGTGGGCAAGTGGGTGTCCCACTCGTGGCTGGGGACTAGGAGCGCCGCGGTTGGGAAAACTTCGAGAGCTTGGAATCCTCTAATCCTCTAGTTGTCAATCCCGACTTCCACCGGCCGATCAGATCACCAGACGCTGAGGCGTTGCAGCTTGCAGTGCGCTGCCCTACCTAAAGCGTTGTCTGGCCACGTTTCGTGGCGCTCGTCAATGCTCACAATCACCCGTTCGACTCAAGTACCCGGCCACAGCAAGGATAGCCTTGCTTTGTCCTGCTGTCATGAGCACGGGCGCGCACTCGAAGGGTTCGGCCACCTGCAGATGTGTATTTGTGTTTAAACGGTCTGCAAATTTCTCTGGTTGGCAGAAGGGCCCGGCGGGTGGCTCGATAAGCCGCCGAGTAACTCTATCAGACATACATGAACCAACTGGGAAGGTTGGGAGTGGAGTGGGTGTAACAGAGTGTGTGCGATGACCTGGGAATGTGATCGATATAATCCCTGGCAGTCGTGGGGAGATAAGCGTGGTTCTCATCCCGTATCCTTGGCCAACCCCAACCCCACTGCACTAAGATCACATCACACTTGGCAATTAGGATATTGCCTCCACTTGCGCGCGTACGGCAGTTGGTGAAGAAGCAGACAGGATTGTGGCTTGGGAAATCAAGACGCAATCCCCTTTGTCCCGTGGATACGTTCTTCTCGGTCATCCGAGGCGAGGGCTTGCACGCTTGCACATACATACATACATTCATACATACATACACCTGTAGAGAGAACAGCGGCAATAATATCGGCAATATTTTGTACATACAATATTGTACCGTAACACCCACCTGCAGGCCGCGCGCCTCCAGAATGCTATGGTGTATCGCAAGTTTAATCTACCCGTATATTATTATATGTATATATATGCCTGTCTATACATCTGTATGTATGAAGGAATGTATATATGTACATGTACATGTACATGTACATATATACATACATACATTCATACCTGCTTGAGACACGGGGTAGAGTATTCTGTACAGAAGTACATACATACATACACGAGCGTTGTAGTCTACTCCACACTCGCTTGGTTTTGGTGCTGCAGAATCAAGAGGCAGGCAATTTACCAATTTCCAATTTCCAATTCCTTCTTCTCTGTCTCATATGGCCCCAAGCCGGCAAATTAACCCATCCTCCCTCCTCCACCCCCC